>JAHDVE020007230.1:0-38222 GCA_022606495.2 Halesus radiatus | reverse complement strand
GTTTGTTGTTGTCAAGCGGGACGTGATTATTTACCTAAAGATGTTCTGCAAATTTTGAAGAAGTGCTTTTATCTTAGATGTTCTTTGAATCTAGTTGTCAAAGCCCCTCCCGTCAGCCCTATATAGGTAGCGTTGCAGTCGGCATGGTCACATTTTAATTCGTATACGCCACTATTAATTATTAAGTTTAGGATTTTTATTGATACCATATTATTGGCTTCATGAAGAAAAAACTTCCACAAGTTTAAAAACAGGTAATTACACAGTCAAGAACTGTGTATCGTTTTCAACGAGTTTTTATGAGATATCCACCGACCAAAAACATTAATTGAATCAAAGATATCGTAAATGAAGAAAAAAGCCTTGAACTAGTAAAGGTCAACCTATGGGAACTTATTTTCCTTATAGAAGTGTTTGCCGGTATTGCAATGATTGACCGCTGCAACAGGCAAGGTCTTTCATTACCGTGAATTCAAGTGCAAGTCATAAAGGTATTTTAAATACATTATCAATTTATCTAATGATATTGTAAATAATAGAATATACTCGATTGTTAAGAATATGGTTCGAACAAATCATTAATTTTAAAGATATCCTATCCGGTCCCGCTTAATTATATTTTCGTTCAACTCAATATTGGCATGATAATGAAATTTCTAAGGTCAAGGCGTTATATTAAATTTCAATAGGTGTTATTGTTACACATTCTAAATTAATGCAAAAAATTGTTGTGCTCGAAAGAATGACTGAAAGGTAGACAGACAATTTTTTTTTTGAAAAATCCATTGTGGTTTATATAACATTTATCGTATAATATTTTGCATGCATGTAATACATTAAATAAAAATGAATAAAAGGTTAATACGATATATTACTTTAGTTTATTGAACCGGTCTAGCACACGTGTAGGAAAAATATTATATGTATCTTTTGCTAAAATTTAGAAGGTGTAACATTATTCAGCTTCAATTGATTCAAAGATCTCTGCGTAGTTTTTTATCCTAAACTAACGTTCATCGTCTAGTCTCACGTTATCGCAAGATTATTAAAACTTCTAACCCAGAAAAAATGTTTTCTATATTTATCTGAATCTTTAAAAGCAAGATGGAATATACTAGAGATGTAGGCAACAATAATTTATTGTTTTCTAAAATAATTGTATGACCTCCCCTGGCGATGCAGCGCCCCGCAGAAGTTTGCAGAGGGAAGGGTTTATGGGTTCACTGTTGCGATGCGCCACAGAGTGGCCATAACATTCCGAGAAATCCGAGAAAATTCTCGTCCAGACTGTATCCCAATGGTATAGCGCGTCCCTACATCATGGAGAGTTTCCCTTAAGCCACCGTAATACAAGTGCTAATGTACCCGTATACTAAACTATACTTTTTTTTATCACTATTTTGTTTCAACATGTTATTTCTTTCCCTTTATTTTAATATTTTATTTTATTCTTGTTTTATCTGGCAGACCGCTCTGTTTCACTTAAATAAACGAAATTATTATTTTTATTAAATCTAGGACGGACCCGTGAAAAATCACAGGCTAAATATAAATGTATTTAAAAATAAATATTATTGCAACGGTTGACAATCGAACATAGAAAAACTGTTTGGAAAGCAACTATCTGACCTTTACTACACCGCCAACTATTGTAAAAACAGTGGCATAAACTCATATATTTACCCACTGAAGATAGAAATTATAACGTGTTTTGAATTTTACAATTAGATCTGAAATATATTTTTTTAATAATTTATTTGAATCATAATGTTATCCATAGTTGCACTTCGTACTCACATCACAGCCTAAAGTATATCGTTAATTAATAATAGTCCGATCCCCTTAGAATACTACAGCTTATTCGTACTTGTTATCTACTGTGGAATGCATCCGAAACGAAGATAGTATGCAGCCGGCCCTCCATCTTATCTAGTCGTGTCAACAACAACACAATGAACCCGGACACCTTATCTTGCCGTTCCCTGATCATCCACAATGGACCCGGACGTGTACCTAGTGCACACGAGCCCAGCAACGAGATCACCTATAAAGGGGACCGAAATGTCCCACAAGTCGCTTATCTCCAACCTCCAGTTAACGAGACTACTCGTTTCTGCGTTGTCAGATTCTCCATTCGAAAATTGTATTCACTTGTATTATTTTGTATATTTCTAAATAAATATTATAATTTCACCGACTCTTCATTTTATAAATATCAACAAAAGTTAACTTACTCGAAAGCTAGGTACGGTTGAAGGAAAAAATCTTATCTTATAAGATTATTTAAGTACCATTTTGATGATGCCTAAATAACACACTAAAACTAGATAAACGCAGTAGTAAAAAACAATGTTACCGATACTGAGATTTGAGCTCCGTTTTAAACAAAAACATTATATGCCCTATTCAGGATACTACGTAAACACAGAATAAATTTTCTGGCAGTTGATACCTTTACAAGATGATTTTTTTCTATAGTGTTCGAAATTAGTAACAGGAAATAACAAACTAAGATCATTAAAAATGAATAAATTTTCTTGTTTCAATATATTACGCATATTTTTAAGGAAAATCATCAAATTTCTCAAACATTCTATGGCTTGTAGGTATGTTTTCCGTCTCGCCTTTTGAATCGTACGATTTCGTTCAGGATTTCCGCAAAGAAACATAAGAGGGAGTTTTCTTGTTCATAATTAAAATACTACGATGTAGTTAAAACATTGACACCCATTACGAAACCTTTGAGGCTATTTAATTGTTAAGCAATTAGTTCGTCTCTTGTTACATATTTCGGAAGAGCATTATGGTTTCTAAAATAAATCACATCCATGCGAAATATACTCCAGTTTGGTAAGCAGAAGTATACTTTCGTTGGTAGCTAACAACCAGTGGTGTGCATTGCTACTTGACCAAGGGTATGCTGTAGTTTTCCAGCTACATTGATAATCACCATTCATCTTGAAACCCCGAACGTCTGAGATTTACAAGGTTGATTACCGGTAAAAAATATTAAAACCCTAAGGTGCGTACATAAACACACAATGCAGTTAGACTTTCTCAATATGTGGTTGATTGATTATCAATTTTACAAACGGGTCACCATATTGACACTTCGGTTCTCGTCCGATCACCGAAGTTAAGCATCATCGGGTGTGGTCAGTATTTGGATGGGTGAGTGATTGGGAACGTCGTACTCCGTTGGCCTTTTTACCCCCATAGAGGTGACATAGACGCCTAGGAACATAATTAGTGATCTGTGATAAAAAATAAATAATAATCACACGGAGAGCAAAGAAATATATAAAACCAATCGTTTACATTACAAACCTCGACTTATAATTAATTTGTCTAAATTTTGTATTATAATTATAATAAATAAATTATTTACATTAATTGCGTTATTATATATTATGTACAATAAATTGGTTTTTGTCACTATCGAAATTATTATTAATTTCATTCCAAAGGATCGATCCGCTAATTGGAAGCTGGAAAGATTGGCTTTGAAATATTTCCACAGATATCTTACCATTGGCAAAAATGAACAATTTATGAAAAAGTACAAAAATTGAGTAGCAGTGATGATTACAATCTTGTTTCAATATGAACCCTTTTGTGTAAAAATTGCTTTCAGTAATACTACATCTAATCCAGCTTTTGGAAAAGAAGACAGTCAACAAGAATGTAATATTGTCCGATATAGGGTTAAATTTGAATGATTTGCGCTGCTTGCGCGATGTATCTCATGAGATAAAGCTACAAAAATACTATATTGGGGAAAATAGTTTTTAATATTAATGGAACCAGATCAGGTAGCAACTGAAGGTACGACATTTTAAAATAGAAATATTGTATTATCATGAATCGATTAATACCTAAAAAAAACTCTTTCTCTTTCCGGCGTACGAAAATAAATTAAATTTATTTTCTTGATAAATTAAATTTATTTTCTTGATAAATTAAATTTATTTTCTTGATAAATTAAATTTATTTTCTTGATAAATTAAATTTATTTTCTTGATAAATTAAATTTATTTTCTTGATAAATTAAATCTATTTTCTTGATAAATTAAATTTATTTTCTTGATAAATTAAATTTATTTTCGTACGCCGGGTTTTAAAACCGCAAAATCTGGATCACTCGGCCCCGGGGGTTATTTAAAAAAAGTTATTATATAAATTGAATACATTTGAATTAAAAATACAACATTACATTTCCCTTTTAAGCAATGCTTGTGAAGAGAAGCGGAGCGTATATATTGCGATTACATGTTTACCAGTTTCCTGAAAGTGGTATAGGAACATGATGATTGAAAAATGTTTACATGATAACGCTACAGGGTTGATGGTGTACACATTCGATAAAAAATAGAAGATAGCGACAAGCCTTGAATTAGAAGTTATAATAAACATAATATTATATATTATATAAGTATAACGTGTCGCAGGAAATTTACCGTATAGTATAACATGCAATATATATATTGCATACATAATATCTGGAGTACTTGTACCAGGGACAGTTCAATCGATTTCTAAGTACCCACGCATTAAAATTAACACTGATCTTTCAGATTCTTTAATTACTAAACAATTTTATTATAAAACGATTTTTGTAATTAACAGCACAATATTACCATATTAACTTTCTTATGGTAATACCTTACAATAAAAGCGTGGGCATTGAAATGTATCGCTTTCTTCTTGGCACTAAAGCCAAATATCTGCGCATGTCGATTTCAATTAAATGCATTCCAGAATTTCAAATGCACTTCCGCTGAGATAGTGCGGAGTGATGATGAGCAGAAGGCCAGGACGCAGTGAAATATAAACGGCAATGAAATATCCATCGTTATTTCAATTATACAATAAACATCGGAGGTGATGAAAACGTAGATATTGCATTGCACCTTAGACAATTCATACGGTTGTTTGTTCCAAATGGCTCTAGTAAAGCAGGATTGTTTTTAAATATTACGATATTGTACTTCAAATCCACCCCCACGAAATTGGGATGATGATGGAATGCATATTTAAAAGTAAACACGTGTAATTGACGTAGTAATCAAATACAAATATTAAAATTTTTTGATACGGTAATATTTTAAGAAATGTAACAAAAAAGATCCGATATTGGCGTGATTTTATAATATGCTTATATTTTTGTAAAAACGAATTACCTTGTGGTTTGACATATTTATTAATTTATACAAACGCTTTGTTTTAAAATACTAATTTATTTTTAAATTAACACCGATCTCAAGCTTCATCAGGGTAAAAAAAAAACGAATTAAAAATACATAGAGTGATCATACAGATGGGATATACAAAAGGAAAGATACAAAATAGTGTTTGTTTTATTTAGTATAATATTTTTAATCAAATTTATATGTTTTAAGTATGTATATGGTTACACTAATTAAAAGGAGAAATTTTATGAAAATATATATTTAATTTTATTTAATTTATTTAATTTCATTAAATTTAAATATGACAACAAAAACATTTGACACTCATCTCCCTAGGACAGGCCTGTGTTGAGATGAGCGGCTTTACAATTTAATAATGATCAGTAAATACTAATAAGTAAATAATAATACATGAATAAAGAGTAGTAAATATTAATAAGTAAATGATGGTAAATATTAATAAGTAAATAATAGTAAATATTAATAAGTAAATATTAGTAGTAGATATACAATAAAAATTAAAATTTGGATTATAATTGTTATGTAATAATAATAGGAAAATAATAATAATAAGTAAATATTAATAAGCAATAATACACATTAAATATTATGTAAATATGAATAGGTATATAATAATAAGTACATAATAATGATAAAAATAGGTAAATAATAATAAGTAGATAAAAAATAAAATTATGTAAATAGTATTAAGTAAATAATAAAATATAGGTAAAAAAATATAATTATTAGTAAATAGTAATAAGTAGTAATCAGAAAGTAATAAGAAGTAAATAGTAGTAAGTAAGTAATAATAAGTAGATAATAATGATAATATCGAGCGTATATAATGTTTCAACTTTGATTACAACATAAGGGATAACATGGATAAAGCGAAATCACCACTCTCAGCTAACAGAGATTTTTTGATCACTTTTTTAAATAAATTTAGCGTATCTATAGTTTTAATGTTGTCACTGAGCCTATTATATAACAAAGGAGCTTTACAAGAAAAACTCCTTTGTCCAAATGATGTTCTGTTATTTTCCGGCTGATACACTAGAGAAGAACCCATTCTAGTATTGCGCACTTGTTGTGACCTTATAGCAGTATCAATATTGTTAAAAAATTTACACAGAGCTTGTATTATGTACAATTGCCTTACTGTCATAATTTTACTTTCATTGTTTAATCGGTGTGATGGATATAAAAAACATTTCTTGTACATTGTTTTTAAAATTAATTTTTGAGCAACATTTAGGGACTCTAGTATAGTCTTGTAACATGAACCCCAACATACAACATTATATTAAAGAAGAGATTGAACAAGAGCATAATATACAGTTTTTAGTGTAACTTTGTCCAATATATTTCTTAGGGTCTTGAAGATATAGGCTAGTTTTCTTATTTTGTTTGTTAATACAGTAATATGATGGTTCCATTTTAAATATTTATCAATAATTAAGCCAAGATATTTTATATTGTCTACTCTTTCCAAAGATTGACAATTGCACTCGTGTAGACGACAATGCATTGTTAAGGAACGGTCTACAGAGGGTTGACTTACGGAAGAAATGCTAAAAGTAATATATTTTGTTTTTTGTGTGCTTAAAGTTAAAAGGTTTTGATCGAGCCACTTTTTAAAAATCTTTAATCCTGACTCACACTTAGCATAAGTTTCATCCCAAGTATTACCAGTAAACACCAAAACAGTATCATCTGCAAATATAACTGAAGAACCGAAGAATGATAATTTGCAAAGGTCATTAATATATAATAAAAACAAAATTGGGCCTAGAACACTACCCTGAGGAACACCATATACAATTGATTTATTTAAACTAATTTGATCATTAATCATTACTCTCTGTGTTCTATTCCCAAGATAAGTTCTGAACCAATCTAGTGCTTTATTAGCAACACCCATTGCATTAAGTTTTTTAAGCAGTAAACTATGGGATACGGTATCAAAGGCCTTAGACAAGTCTAGAAAGACAGCCATTGCTTTGTTGCCAGCATCTAGAGCTTCTACGACTGTAGTGATCACTTTTAAAGCTGCATCACTTGTTCCCATACTCTCTCTGAAGCCAAATTGATTTATTGAGAGAATTTCATGTTTTTTTTATGTAAGTCATCAATATAATTTTAGCTAATTTCTCTATTATTTTTGATAAAGTGTTAAGTAGGGAGATAGGTCAATAGTTATTAACATTTAGGTTATCCCCTCCTTTAAATACAGGTACAACTTTGGCATTTTTGCAGTGATTAGGAAATAAGCCTTTCTCAAAGCTAACATTTGTAATGTGTGAAATAGGTATGGCTAATTCAGAACAATTTTGCTTGTAGACCATTGCACTTATACTGTCATTTACGCTTGAAAAATCTGATGTAAGCTCATTAATCACATTTTGAACTTCCTTACAATTAGTTAGGTTAAACTCAAAACAGGCGTTTTGTAAAGAACGTGTTGGATTACAATTTTCAATTAAACATTCTTCACTAGTATTATTTGAACTGCATAAAAGATTAGCAAAATTTTGACCTACATCACTAAAAAAATCATTGACATGGTTAGTAATGAGCATTGGATAATCATTTATAGATACAATCTTATTTTTAACATTTAGTCTATTTATGGAAACTGGTTCTTTTTGCATATTCAATGCTTCTTATATTATTTTCCATTGCTGTTTTGAACCTCATCAAGCTTCTCCTTATAATATGATTGTTTGGTCGTTCTTATAATTTTAGTACACCAATTTCTATATCTTCTGTAATATGCTAATTGTTCAATGTTTTTTGGTTCTTTATGGCAATTCTTATGTATTTTGTCACGTTTTATGAGGCAGTTAACAATGCCAGAAGTTATCCACGGTTTTAAACACTTTTTATGACAATGTATTTTCTTTGTAGATGAGCAATTCTCAATATGCATTTTTAGACATGTTATGAAATTATCAGTTGCTGTATTAACGTCATTTGTAGATAAAACTGTATTCCAGGTTTCCTCTTTCAGTTTTGAATTTAGTAGGTCATTATCTACAATAACTTTTAGCTTTGCATCAGATTTTTGTGAATTTATTACTAGGGACTTAGGATATTTCAATATTGTAGCAAAATGATCTGTAACACTGGTCCTGAAGACAGCACTCCGAGGATCCACTTTTGATTTGAGCATAATGTGATCAATGCAATTGTGTTATTGGTGCAATCAAAATAAGAACACGAATGTATGGCATTGAACAGTATACATTGTTAATACCAGCAACTGGTGTAAAGTTGAATTAGATGTGGATGTTTAAAAATCAAGCGTTAAAAATTAAACTAAGTGAAAAAAAGACAGAATTCTGCCAGAATAGATTACTGTTATGACTTCTAAGTAGAGACCTCAAAATTTCGGGTTATTTTTTGTGTAAAGATATGTTATTTTTGGATAAATAAAATTTTCAATGCGTAAATCTTTATATTACTCGCATAATTATGATATCAATAAAACTCGTTTGTGGTCCAATATCCGCTATTCGTGTATAAAGAACTATGAATGTCGAAAAAAACAAATAAGTACGTTTTGTAAAAGGAAATATCTAAAAAAAATATTCAAAAAGGTTTTCAGTACCTACTTAAACATTTTTTTGGGCGTGCAATTTCTGCATTAAGTACAGTAATTTAGCAATACATTTAATTCCTGTAACCTTAATTATACAAATGACTAATATGTAATTAGTGATTACTGTAATTGAAATATTTAATTAATTTGTATTATTTCACAAGTTATTTATTTAACATAATAGTGGAAGATACTCTCAGTGTCGCCCTGGTGAAAGACCACCATTCAGAATCGAAATGTTGAAATGGCTTTAGCCATCTTTAGTGACCAGATCTGAATAGCCAGACACTTCCCACCTTTCTCTTTTCTATCTCCATCCTCTCCCCACTACCTTCAGCCTCGCAGCATACCCCAATTAGGGATGACATAGTCTCACTGGCTCCAGACAGTTGGGAGCAATTGGAACTCTTGTGCGGTACTCAAATAAAAAATTAAAATTAAACATTCAAAGGGTACATTCCCATGATCTTACGAGTAAATTACCCATTCTTAAAACAGATTTTTAAATTGGAATATGTAGCAAAAGTTAAAATTTTACTATAAAGATATACTCGCCTTCCAAAAATATACAATAATATCAGAATCAGCTATCATATGGAATTCAATGTATACTTCTAAGAACAAAAAACTCTAATTCAATTTAAAAATGATTAGGCACTGAGTTCAACAAAATAACAAAAACTAAATCAGTGCTGTGCTTTTTTCAGTAAACCAATAATTATTTCAAACAAAAAAAGGAAAACTAAACAGTTAAGTGGTTAAACTAATAACAATAACATTAAATTTGATCAATGTAAAAACTCTAATATATGCCGCCACTGTCGATAACAACAAAAAATGCTTCGGTTAGATAATTTTACTTGAACAAAAAAATGTCTATATCTGGTACCAAAAAAAAAAATGGAAAAATTAATATTGATCGAGCTTGTCTATTCTGTATGTCCACATGGTTTTTGTGGAGGCTTATTTTGATTCGCATATACGATTTGTTCCCCCGTTCTCATATCGGAGTTATGCATTGTTTGTTTAAGAATATAATTACGATGAATTAGCAATGGCCGTTTCATAAAAAACGGTCACAAGAAACAGTCGTAAATTTAATTAAAAAATCATGTTCTTTTAGGTATTGTGTACTCCGTAGGTATGACCTTCAGCAAGGAACGGGTGGTGTGTGTTACGTTTTATTTGGCTATCGAAGTATAAACGTTCTTATGGAGTTCGCGTTGTCGTACAAATGGTGTCCATTAGATATTCCAGCTGTGATTTGGCACTTAGGCCAGTATGGAATCTTTGCATAATAATGTAATGAAGGTGTATCTTCTGACGGTTTTAAGTACAAGTATCTAGTGGTCAGCGTTCGCACTAGAACCTTTTTATTATTATAATGACGACCTTCACGGTAAATAACTGGGATCATTTATTATTTAATATCAATTAATTAAATTCCACCGATCGGTGGCTGAGTTGGCATCGCGTCTGGGTCCCACCCAGGCGTCGTGAATTCAATTCGTCGGGCTATGTCCTCCATCACGACACAAGCAACACCTTCCGATTACTGCGGTGGTAGTAGGAGATTTTCAAATATTGTCAGGTTATTAACCCGGGAATATAAAATATATATATATATATATATATACAGATACGAGGTTGATTTTCCTCAAAACGTGAAAACAGTGGAAACCTTGCTGATTATTGCAATTACTGAACATATTTTTTTCTCGTAAAATACCATTAAATCCAGAGGATGGAAGATACTGAATATTTTCAAAAGTGTTGAATGCCTTTTTGCAATTCTTCGTAAGGCCTCATCTGAGTTATATCGTTATAGATAATGTAGCGTTTGATGAGTATTTTAGGGATAAGTTTCAGCTGGTAAAGGTACGATTTCCTAAGAAAACGGTAACGTTATCTAGCGGCCGTAATGTAGCTGTGGATGACGTCACCAAAACGTTGTCTATACAAACCATATGACGTTGGTTTCCATAGATAGCGTTGATTGTCAGTGGAACATCAAAAAGTTGTGCCGCCATTTGCATAACGGCCGACTATAGTGGTGACCAACATTTGTGGAACGTTTTTTCTCATCTAGCGGTAAATATTTAAAATAAATTAGTGCGAACGTGATTTGGATCATCGAAAATGACGGCATTTTGGTGGTTTTGTAAGAAATCATGAAGCTGTGAAGAGCAAATACTGCATTAAAGCCCAGTTAAAACAAAATTTTGGAGTAATAATAAGACTATATTTGTAAAATGATCTATCCTCGTATATACAATGTAAATACTGCATTTAAAAAAATATATTTTGGTACATATTAATAATAATATGTATATATTGTCCATTCTCCACCGCAGTACGTTAATGCGTCCGTCTAGTTTGACATTTCCGATCACCGTTAAGATAGCCGACTTGTTACGCCCGCCGCATCACGACATATCACGGCCGCTGGATAACAGCATCACTTTCTTAGGAAACTGTAGCTTAAGACCCTCAAATTGTAAGTTACCCTCCTTGATTATGCCGAAAAGCTCTTTACACCAAGCCCAAAGATACTCATTTTAACCGTAAACATCGAGATGATGGTTGTACGTAGTTTCAAGTGTTTTAAAATGATGGATGTAATCAGATATCAAGAAAAAGCTCTTTTAAAATCAAATAGCTCTATTTTTAAAAATCGTTTTGGTTCAATTCTGTTTTCTAGTATCGTAAAGAAATTGCAACAACATCTGAGAATAAACTAAATTTTTAATAAGCGTCAACAGCAACTTTTCTGTCAACTCCAATTTTATAAATACGCACGCTCTCCGTGTATTCCGGTTGGGAACCACACTTTCTTTCCCGCCAGATTAATAATACACTGTAAGTTTTTGTCGATCACAAGTTGTCTTAAACACGAATTCAAGCACGATGTTGTTCATTTTTTCCCACAAAAGAGAAGAAAGTTTTAGCACTGTAATTAATTAAACTAACTGACACTTTATTTGTTGACTCGACATGCGGTTCGTTTGCACCCTTAACTTAACAGAGAATTCCAATCATCTTTGTGGATGTACTGTATGAAAGGTCTTTTAGAGAAATGAAGGAGTGAACCGGGGTCTTGAAAGAACCCATGTCGTAGGAGGGAGGAAATACAAAAGCGGGAAAATCATTCCGCAGTCGAACATAAGGATGAGTCGTAATATTGTCCCGTTTTCCTGCGATAAAGTGTTAACCATGTGTCTTCTGTCTTTGAACTGTTCTGAAGGGATAAATAGATCTAGATTCAGGGCATTAATTGTCCATTGAAATAACGTTAGAACAAACATAGCATTCTTATTTGACGTCAATATAATAAAGGTTTAAAATTCTCCTTTTTAAATCCGTTAAGAGAGGGGAATTTATAAAGTAAATAGCCCGTTTTGCACAGAGGCAAGTTTTTCAAGAATTTCTATAACAGATTCACTATTTAAAAAAAAACTTAATTATTCTTGACTACCTTATTAGTTATAAAAGAAATAAGATTTTTGTCTTCATGAAAATGTCTGGAGAATGTGAAATGCATATAAAAACATAGTCTGAAATCATTACGCCAAGATTTAGGTCCCTTGTCGCCTCGGGACAAAAATTAAATCCTTGTAGATTTTAAAACGTTTATGTGATCAAGCAAGACAAATGCATTAAGGTTTTTATAAAGATCATTAAGGTATTAATTATCATGGCCATTAAATCCAAAGCCAAGTATAGGGTTCCGTTGTGCCCATTTATTAACGTTTCTACAGGCAATTAACATATTATAAAAATATGATAAATATAAACTTACGCACGTTTTTTTAATATTTGTAAGATAATAAAAAAACCCTTTCAACTGTTAGCTATATGGGTTTATTACATAAATCTATATGGATCCCAGTGAGCTTGAAGGTTATCTCGACAGCTTAATGGCATAGAGCAGACGCCCCAATTTGCCGACGTTTCCGGAGTTCACATCTCAAACGCGGCGATACCACTTTTTCATGTGTTATTTTCTAATGTTTTTTTTAAAACGAAATGTCAAATTGAACAAATTTTCACAGTGGGTGATGATCTTAAAATCGTGAAGATTATGAATGATTGATAAAGATGTAACAAAACGTTCCCAAAAATGGCTTTAGCTGTATTCAGTTACAAGATTCGAATAGCTAATGACTTCACAACCTTACACTTCTAATTCTCCTTTTTGTTCCCCATCTCCACTTGCTCCAGGCATTGGGAATCAAAAATGCAGTTTATGTCTGCGATTAAGACATTATCGAACACCTAATGCATTGTTTTTTTACACTCATTTTTAACGTTTCGAATTATCGTAATAATAAGTAATATACGAGTTAGATAGGAATTTGCAATATTTCTTGAGGCACCAACCTTATAAATGATGATTTATTTATGCAAAATTAAACATAACCCATAATCTCGTAAATTTATTATAACGCATTGCGTCATATTTCGTAATAGTTTTGGTGCTTAAAAAGTTCAGGGTCATATTTCACGTAGTTTTTTTTTACTCATTTTTGTTCCAAATAAACTACTGTTGAGTTTTGCAATACTTGAATACAATCAATAGCTCTGATTTATACTGGCCAACTTCTGAATCGGTGCATTCATTAACCCTTAAACCCTACCCATCCTGGGAGAAACACCATTCTTATCCTGGGGTCCAACAGACCCCAAAATTGAACTGCTTGTATTTTTAAAAATAGAAATATTTTTTAAAAATATACAAATATATTTTTTTAATTATTGTAGAAACATGGAAAAACACAAAATTCTAACTTTCACAGTTATAGGCAATGTTTTTAGAATGGTCCCTAAATATGAGTATTCTGCAAGAAATGCAGTGTTGAGATGAGGTACATCACCAACCTCTTTTTAAGAACACCTCTAATTACCGATTAGAGATCAGCGGTTGGATTGCTCTAAAGTCGACCATGTTAAAGTTTGTTCCATATAAGGATTGAGGAAAACCAACGCACACAATATTCAATAACTTTCCTCATTTTCGGCTTCAATTTCTTTTCATTTCATATAATAAATTGACGCCCACTATGCAATTTCTCAAATTACTCGAATTCACGAAGTGAAGAATAAATTGTGATATTTTATAATTATTTAAAATCATTAATGGAAAGTCGAACAGCCCTAACCTTGTGAGTATGATTAATTATTGTGTACCCAATAAATACAACACGAGACTCCATTATCCATTTCACCTAGTTTCTTCTCGCACTAATTTTGTTCTGTTGATATTCTTAAATTCAATAGCATTACTTCCTAAAGCAAGTGTACGTGCAATTATTCGATTAGCAGTAATTCTTGAAATATCAGTTAAGGATTGTTGCAAGATAACTAACTTATTATACTTATATATTTTTTATTATTTTTATGCTAATAATAAATAAAAATAAATTAATTAATTAAAAAAAATAATGATGCCATAGGCCATTATCAGGTCCTTCTACCCACAGAATACCCACAGTACATATGATCGATCAAATGTCTATATTTGGTCTTAGAATTTCATGTTCTTGTTCAGACGTTCACATTTACCCATCAAACGCATTTTGAAACTAAACTATGAAACTTCTTGAAATAACGTAAAATTTGAACGTGTTGCTATGAAAACATAGTACGTTATTCCTACCCTGGGGTCAGTTCAACACCAAAACAGCAATAAATCCGTCGGAACAATCTAGCGCTCAAACGTGACTGGGGGTCGTGTTTCGCGCGGCGTCCTGTAATATTACCAAATACTGTAAAAATAGAAAAATTTTACTTGGAGATATCATGCGTTGGGTCTATTGGACCCAAGAGTAGGGTTGAAGGGTTACGACAATAATCTGTACAAATGATATATTTTTAAGTTGTTCATTTACTTTCGAAATTCCACAGTCAATGACACAGTCTTTTTTCAGCCTATGATAAGGTTATCATGGCTGAATTATTTTTACCGTACTTAAAGTGCAAAATCATGGTTAAAAGGATAATGGAAATTGTTATCGCAATCATAAATGAACTTATTGTGGAATTGATAACTTCTAAATAGAATAAGTTAATTATACTTATTTTTTTTAAAGTAGCAATTAGATAGATCACAAAAATATAGGTCTTTTAACTCGACGCTATCGTTAGAAGAGTGAATGGCGGGATCAGGACGTTTTAGTTAAAAATTAATAAGTGGTGAGTATACTTGTATATTAAAATTAACTTTATAGTCATTAGAATAATTGTCGATCAGAGGCAACAATAGTATATATGTATGAAAACAGTTAATGAGAAGTCCATCTGATAAGTTCTTGAATTAAGCTTTAGATTTAAAATATCTTTATTCATAAACGTAGTAATTAACCCCAGTTCGCCTTCGCACAAAAACATAAGATAGATAGCTACAATTTGTCTTATATTTTGAAAGTTCCAAGAATTCTGGAGAACATTATCATCTGTGCAAATTCGTGAAGTCTTTTTTGCAAATTAAGCGGCTTCATATTAAAAAAAAAACGCTTTTTAGTTAAGATGTCCTTAATATTGCATTGCATGAAACGATTTTTTAATTTATTTTTTTATTATTATTCTTCATTACAAATAAATACCCGCCAAACTGCCAGAGCAATTTGTCAGCAGGAAATTTTAACAATTTTATCATATATATAAAACACAAATTACAATATAGAAAATGAGGCAGAAGAATAATTATTATTAAAGTATCCTTATATAATAATAGTAAAATAAAGCATCGATATAACATAGGCATACTTAATACATTAATAATAAATATATTAATAAATTAAATAAAAATTACTTTGTAATCACCACTTTATTAATTTATACATATCAAAACATTTAGAAAACGAAGCTTTCCTCACTAGGAATATACAGAACATAATTTATTCTGTATATTTTGTAGTAATATATAAATATAATGTATCCTGTATGTTCCTGATGAGGAAAGCTTCGCTTTAGAAACATGTTGATATGTATGTATGATTAATACAGTGGTTATTACAAAGTAATTTTTAATTGATTTATTAATAATGAGGCCACAAAGTGAATATCAATCTTTTGAAGAAATTATATATATATATATACATTCATTAGAAATAATACCAATGTACAACAATATTTATATTTATTATTATGTATAATGTTTGTACCTACAATAATGAGATTACATAAAATCAATAGAATACTAATACATTATACTCGATATCTGTGGCATGCATTTCTCTATGTCCAAAGGTAAGCTGTGTGTAGGTTTTCAAGTTCGTGTACTAGCGGGTAACAAAATGTCTAGCAATGATAGCTGTATGTTTCACAGCTTTAGTGCAAGCAGGATGCGGATGCATGGTTTTGCGTTATGTATCCCGTAAAAAAATAAATCAAATGTATGGCGACAGGTAGGTTGCAACCAAAAAGTATACAATCGTCAAAGAGAAACAATTTATTGATATAGAACGACTGTGAAATAAAATTCAAAAGTTGAAAAAAAAAAAAATCGGAAATTCGTCGTGTTTTTTTTGTCCACTGTATTTTAATTTCTTTTAGTGGTTCGTTTTTCTTAGGGTAGGCACAGCTTTTCAGTTTTTATGGACTGCACGCCACTAGCGTATATACATATAGACAATATCGACATAAACATTCTAGATCTATTAATCACTTTTTCAGTATTTCTTTTGGTGCATTTATATTCGATTTTTATATGCACTGGCATCATGTTAAATATTGGTAGCAAAAACTTTTTCATAATGTAAACATTAAGAATAAGTATGTAAAATAATATCCAGGAGTAATACGGATGTAACACTGACTCGTTACGTGTTAAATTATCCACTCGAACTAACCATTTGGCTTTCAACGTTTTTTTATTTATCTTTTGTGCATTATTTGCGAAATTGAAAAAAGGCAGGTGTTATTAATTTTTTTCACGGTGTTTATTTGCTAAAGTCACACTCGGACTGGAATGCGATGAAATGATATTTTTTTGCCTTACGTGACCATGCGGGCAGAAAGCAATCGCATTAACTCTATAATAGGCTTTCAAGGCTACGTGATCGTACAATGATATGATGCTAAAAACAGATTTTGTACTAACTGTATCGAGCCCTACTTTGGCGGATTAAAATGATCGATTCGTATTCGTATTTACACTATAAATATACTACTGATGAATTATTCGATATCGAAACGATGTTGATATCATTTGTGTGTTGGATAAAACACGAATAAAATAATGGGTGGACCAAAATGTTAACTAATGATGTTTGTATGCTAATACAAAATTTAAGGCAATTTTTTTTTTTTACATTGCGATTATTTCATTTAAAAAACACTTTCGTACAATTCTAAAATATCTGTACTATATTACATTATTAATACATTTTTGACGTTTCTAAAGACCGTTTATTTCATTTTTTATAAATTGCATTCACCTCCATGGTTCTGACGGCCTCCATGGTCGAGGGCTAAGGCTCTGGACTACGAATCCGAAGGTTGCGGGTTCAAATCCTGTAAAGTAAATTCTATTTAATTAATTTGTGCTGTCCCAAAATTAATTCGTTTAAAAATAATATGTAGTATATTTTGATCACGTTCCAGAGTGGAAGATACTCTCAGTATCGCTCTGGTGAAAGACCACCATTCAGAATTGAAACATTGCTTGAAATGGCTTTTAGCCGTTTTTGGTGAGCAAATCTGAATAGCCAGGTATTTCCCCACCTTCCTCTTTCCCTCCTTCTTCCCCTTCCCAATACCTTCAACCACACAATATTCCGCAATTGGAGATGCCATAGTCTCACTGGCTCTAGACGGTTGGGAGCAGTTAGGATTTTTGTGGGGTATTCATATAAGAAAAAAAAACCTGCATGAACAATTAATTTCTAAGCCAGACCAAAAACGTTGGGATAAAATAATTTAAACAGATAAGTAATTTAAAAATATTGTAAAAAACTATATCCATTCAGCAGTCCTTGGCATACAACCCCGGTGAAAGGAGCTCAAATAAATATAGAAATATTAAACAAAGTCCACCCCTTCCGCTACTCCCTTCCCTTCCCCACTTCCTCCAGTCAACAACACAACATTCCCAAAATTGTGAATACCAGAATTTCAAGTACCTGTAGTATTTCCTTATCTAACTGTTTTCTGCTTAACTTTTCAGATTTGAGGAGACGTTTCTAACTATCAATATCTGATTACCAAATACAGCTTTAATTATTTCAACAGCACGATACTGATTGATGATCTCTCACCACAGGAATACTGAGAGCATTTTACGCTTGGACCGAAATCCAAGAGTGTACGAATTGATTAATTTAATAATTTATTAAAATAAAGATATGCTTGGTAGGTACATTAAAATAATATTAAAAAAATTGTTTGTCATTGATGGGTTTTGAAAGAATATCCTTTTACATAATACATTTTTAACTAACTGATGAACCATCAAGCCGTTTTCTTTCAGGGGTAGGCAGAGAGGACGGACCGCCAAACAACTCGATCTTGGCACATACTCCTTGCTTTATTCACATTCATACATTTATTTTTTTGTAAAATTTTATGTGAATCAAATTTAATAATGTTCTTATTAAGTTCTGGAAGTATTTCTTCTGTTCTGTAATAATAACCTTATTAAATTTGATTTACATTAAATTAAAAATAAATAAAACGGAGTTCTAAGAATTAAATACAGAAACATTTAATACATTCACACATCGTCTCGTACACCCTCCTGTTATTCTGACTCTTGACAAGGCCCGACTCAAGTATTTGATTAGATTGATCATGGCATGTCTTTCTCGCGCATCCACGGCTTCTTCTTCCATTCGACATTCGCGTCATAAATTCTCCTTACACTCCTTTCTCAGTTCATCCGCACTACATGCCCAAACCATCTAAGCATCATTTTCTTAATCTTACTCATTACGCTTACATCAGCCTTGCATTATTTTGCGAATCTCACCATTTTTCACAGGGTCATACATAGTTTTATCACACATATGCCTCAGGGATCTCATTTCTTCAGCACTCTGTATACTTTTATTCTTCCTTTGCCAGATTCATGTCTCACTTCCGTACATCAGGATTGGTATAAACACTCTATTGTGGACTGCTGGCTTCGCTGCTTTGGGATTTTTTTTGTTAGCGCTAACCAAATTCACTCCTCCATTGATGGAGCTTCCTGCATTTATTCTTCCCTTTATATCCCTATTAGCCTTTCCATCTCTCGTAAACGTACTTCTCAAATACACATACTCATCCACCTACTCCAAGTACTCATCATTCACAACTATATTGCACACTGTTTTCGTAGTCTCTCTTTCGAACACCACGACTTTAGACTTACTTACATTCACCATTAATTCATTCTTCATACATAATTCGTTATTCCTAGATACGAGGGACTGATCTTTCATACTGTTAAAAATAAGCACCTCATCATAAGCATTCAACAGTCAACATACATTAAGATGATTCATTATCGCGCCCAAGCCCACATCTTTCGATTATATCATACAATTATTCATGTGTAGATTGAATAACCACGGTGACCTTAAGTAGCTTTGCTTAACACCTTTTGTGATGTCAAACCACCCCGTAAAACCACCGTTCACTCTAACACCTGCTACGCTTCCCTCGTAAAGAGACGCGATTACCTGTATGAGTTTCGTATTCACTGTATACTTGGACAACACCTAATTCCATAATTTTTTCCTATCAATACGGTCATATGCTTTTTGTAGATCGACAAAGGCACAGCTGGTTTTTTACCAGAAACTTCTCCGTGAGCATACGCAACGAGAAAATCTGATCATGCACACAGTCTTTGCACATCCCATATTTAATCCATCGTTTTCATTTGTACCCTTTCAATCAATATCATACCATACAGCTTTGCAGCTGAATTTAGCAGGCTGATATAGTGTAGTAAGTTTAATAACGGTGTTTCGAATGGTTTTTTTTATAACGTGGAGTGTGAAGTAGGTTTGAGAAGGTGATACAGTGAATCGATAGTTATATGTTTCGTGAGCACTTAACTAGAAGAACCTGTGCTGAGGTGTTCACGTGGGTGCATTAAATGTGATACAAGTATTGATGTGTATTGGTTAGTTTTGTGTCAATATTTTAGTTTTGCTATATAAATGTGAATTAGGTTTGAAACTTAAAGAACTTTTTTTTTGGATACAGTAATTAAAAATCTATTAAAGGATAGTGATTGAGGCAAATCTTTGAAAAAGCAGCATGTACTTGTATATACTTTCGACTTAGTTTGATAATAGGAAAGTATATTGGACGGAAACAAAATGGAAGGGACTGTCACGTAAGTCCTTTTTTATGTTATGCGTTGGATTATGTTTGATTTGGTTTTTAATGTATTGAATAGAGTGAATACCTTGTTTTTCGATCCAGGCTATGGAATATTTTTTGAGATTAATTGTAGGCATTAAATACATAGTTAGTAGTTTTTTCAGCGCATGCAATTATAATGTTTGTCAATGCACTAATTTCCATATTCTAAAAGTAAATACAAACTCCAATGGTCCTCTGAATGGAAAATAGCTTCTCTAACAAAGGGTCGTCAGTACTTATTAATATAACCTCTTATTCCCGTCAAGCCCCGGTTTCATAAATACACTTGCATGCCAAAAAAACATATTTCCTCCATAACTCGAATGAGACTAAGTCACACTTCTTGCCTTAGTCATTTCGCCATATTCCACACAGTCAGCTCGCCTTACTGTGATTGTGGGTCAGAGGATACTCTGGACCATAATTTCTTTGAGTGTCCTTTCAGTGACCAATTTTCAAACTTTATGCATGAATTGGTAAAACTTAAAATTGAACTCCTACCAGTATTCCCTACCTTCTAAGTCTCAACTCCCCCCAAATTAACAAAGCATATTTATAAAAAATTGTATTAAAATTTAAGTCATCGAGGATTGAAAACAAATACATTTACACTGTAACTTACTTACTTCAATTTTATTTGCCCAAATATTATATCCTATTTAAAAGAAACCAATTTTAAGAACAATCTGTACTATTTAAATCTAACTAAACATAGTCACGATCGCCCTTAATGGTTGAAAGCCAGAAAATAACAAAAAAATGCACTTAACTTTCATTCAAGGATCTTATCGTTCTGTCACGGATATTAAATTATGTAAATTATGTTTCTGACAGCACAAGTCATTGATTCAAAGTCAATGCGAAGATCATTGAACGTTATAAAAATATGTGCACTGTTTATTTAATTTCTCGCTGTGGCCTCATTCTATAATGATTAATCTCAAGTTTTGAACGCATTGTTATATCTTATATCCTGATTTGTGCTAAAAAGATCCGCTTCAAAATTCAATTGAAATAATGACTCACTGAGTGCTCGATATGACTCTTTCATTTATTTTCATAGAATAATCAAGGTTGCTTTAAGGTACACATATGCAACTTCCACATGTTCGAATAAAAGAGTAAAAAAAAATACAGATACGTAATATATTTTCATCACTAATAAAGTTTACAGAAATATTTTGTAAATTATCTTAACATTTTATTTAGCATCAAATTTTAACTGCGTTAAAACGTTTTTTTAAGCACAATGATTTGGATTCACTTCAATCTGATTGCATAATTCTTATTATGTTTCCTAAGTGAGTTGCTTGACAACACATAATTTTTCGGTCACATCGCATCATGGCGATTAAATCGAAACAGTTATCGATTAAATCTACAATCAAAATCATTAAAATGCATCGTGAAGATTTCAATATATTTCGTAACTTTATTTCCAATACTATATAATTAATTTAAATCGGTCTTTTCGGAACGAGCATCTTAATAGGAATGGCTGCACTGCCTGTTTCATACATAACATAATTTTGGATTTGAGGCCAAAATACCCATCCAAAGTGAACGATTTAAAAAAAAATTAAAGGTTTAGTATTTACTAGATATTTATCTAGCACGGATGAGAAGTTTTTTTTTTCATATGAAGCGGTAACTTGGTGATGTGTGATATTATTATTTAAAAATTTTTTTAAAAAATTGTTTAAATCACTTTTATTGTTGTGATAAAAGTGATGTAAACAAAGTTATTGTTTTATTTTTTTAAAGTATTTTATTTATTTTTGTTTTAAATTATGAAAATAATCAATTTTCATAATTTTTAAGGTACCTTAGAAAATTATTTGCGGGTTTACAGTTTTTTTTTTTTAATTATCGTATTTGATATGTAAATAAAAATATTAAAACAAAACATAAAAACAGGGTTTTTTCCGGTCGATATTTTAAATTATGTACGGAAAATTTGTGTTCCAACATAAATTGGTCGTTGGTTTGTTTTAAATAATGAAATTAGTCCTTTAATGGCCTATATTTCACTATGTAAAACACAAATAAATAAATTACTACTATTCCGTACTGGATATTTACTATACCTTTTGATGAAAAAAAAAGATCATTAGGTTAAGGTGAGTATTTTGGCCTCAAATCCAAAATTAAGTTTTCTGTGAAACAGGCCGCGCAGTTGTGCCATTTAATAAAAATCTTTTTTTTTTTCTTTATTTCATATCCGTCACTAATATCGAGTTTGCAAATCTTGGAATGTATTGAAAATAAGTTCCTAAGAATTAGCAATAAAATTTTACGTTAGTGAGGTGTACATATCTAATTTTAAATTAGTGCAAAATAGCAGAAATACAAAAAAAAAAACAAATTCCATGATTTCGAAATGCCAGTGCTCACCGGTGGAGAGTTTTTTCCTGAGACTAACAGTCAGATCTTCTGCATCATAGTGAAGATTTGTTTCAAATGTTAATATCGCCAATGCAAGTGGGATCATGGTGTGAGACTGAAGAAAGTGGGGAACGCAAAGATATGGGGAAAAGGAAGGTTAAGAAGTATCTAACTATTCAGATCTTTTCACTAAATACGGCTAAAACCATTTCAACCAACGTTTCGATTATGAATTGTGGTCTTTAGCTAAGGCGATACTGAGAGTATTTCCCACTCTAATGATGTTTGTTTTTTCTCGATTTTTGTATTTCTTGTGGAGTCAAAATAATTCCAACTTTAAATTGCGCATTGCACATGACATGAGTCAAAAATTTGATAGTAGAATACACAAAACGATTTAAAAATTTAAAAACATATTTTATAGAAAATTAAATTTGTCGAGGAAAATATTACCATTAAAACAAACGCTTCCTTAGTGCGGTAATTGTTTAAATGTTTATCGACACAAAAGAATCTGCAGTTAATTCTGCCTATTATTTTTCCATGCCGTTAACATATTTTTCGTGGTAAATAGTATTTGTTTATTATGATTGAGGTATTGTAATAAAGGAAACACGGATCGTTGCGAGAAAATCACCTTTTTTTACGAGGTCTTGTTTTTAAATTTATCATTAAAATGTACAAAGAGTTAAAAAATGAAGAAATTTCATATTTTAAAAGAAACCGTATAACGATAAATATTTTAAAGTCGTTAAAAATTATGTTTTGTTGTTATTGTTTAGGTTTTGCCACAAATCTTAAAAATTTGAATATTATATTTTGTTCGCTGCCGTTCTAATCAAAAGGTGTGGGATCGTATCTATGTAGTAGTCTTAAAAATGACTTGCACAAGAAATTTCCTTTTTTTTTTATTATATATTCTTATTTATTGTCTTGTATGATACGGTACAAGAGCCCCAATTGCCCGGAGATAGTGGAAATATGGGATCCCCATTTAAACCGTGTGGTTGAAAGAAGCCTGGTAAATAGATAGGTACATAACGAAATATGCCTATAGATCTGGTTACGAAACATATGTAGTTATATCAATTTCAATAATTATGGTTTCTTCTGCTGTGCAAAGAATTGCTAATTATACTTCAAATTCACATATTTATGCTCTACAATAAATTAATTAATTTTTAAATTTATTTTTTATTTTTATGTTTCTCTTCTATAGAAGAGGACGCTCGTGTTTAGAAGAGGAGTGAGTTTAAGGAAGTGTGAACTTAAAGAAAATAATTTATGTGTACTAGTGGTGGCCGAAGCGGCTCGGTTTAGTGAGCCGGATCACTAATTCAGCTCTTTGTAGTGTACGGGTTCGGTGATCCGGCTCGTTTGAACGACGGTTCGTGTCCCCCCGCATTCTTGGCCATCCTAAAGACGCCCTTAAGACGCTCTTACACGATACTTTGTTCGTCCAGTTTTAATGTAGATTGTCTTTACAGAGAGCTGATTTAGTGATCCGGCTCACTAAACCAAGCCACTTCGCCCACCACTAATGTGTACCTATATATATATATATGGAAGTAGAAATTTAGAAAATAATTTTATAATTTTGTTATTTTTACATTGAAAGTTATTTAATTGCTTTAATGACCGAGTGATCGCAAAGCATCGGGTTTCCACCCTTGTTACGTTCTTCAAAGTTGCAGAAGCACAAGCAGCATTTTTCGCTTATATTATTAAAGTAGGAGGAATTCAAATATTTCTAGGTTATTAGCTGTAACCTGGGAATTTTTTGTATCTCTCCTACATTTATACTTTCCTTCGACATGGTTTGAACTCGTGACCTTGAGCTTAGAACCAATGATCATACCGCTATGCCATCAAGGTCGCTTTTACTACCACTACGAGCTTAATTGAAAATTTATTTGTAATTTTTTATCAAATCTGTCTATCGGGATTATTTTCCGTGGAACCAACAAGCACGCTAAAAAAAAAACAATTTCAATATGCGGTACGCAAATAAAAAAATCGACTGTTAATACTAAATAATCATAATCGAGTTATAGATTAACGAGACTGATAAACCTCAGGCACTACACAATCTATTGAAATGTAAAACATTTAATTTATATTGAGTGAATTATTCCGATGAGTTGCAATAAGCATCAATATACAGCAAGCCTGTTCTTTAACTATGCTAAGTTTTCTTCAAGACCATCGATACCTTCCGTTTAATTTGCTTACGTATTTGCAATTGAATGCATAATCGAACAAGACTTATTACGGGCACTTAATCTGACTCGCAAATTTCATAAAACAATGCACAAGTCAATTTATTTTCGTTTGCCATTCGGATCCTTCCTATAAGATGATTAGTTGGCATAAATAAATTATTACAAATGCGTGCTCTGTGGTTGCACTGCCGGCAAGAAAGCGTACATAATATAGTGAGTTACTTCACATTTTTCCGAATTACATTATAAAAAAAACGATGCAAGAAAAAATGTTCCTATTCGGAAATATCGAAGAAGATTAAGAGTACTATTTATAAAATTATGTTAATTATATAGATATCTGAAGCAGAAAATTTGAGCGTTGAAGAAGAATAAGCTCTCGAACAGTGAGATCTAGTACTGTGAAATTAACTTAACTTTAACAAACGAAATGTAAAGGACTTTGAATAATAATTTAACTTTTTATAAACAATAATTATTAGCCTGAAACACTCATCCAAATTGAAAAAAACCTTTCCGAGCAAAGATAAATGTCGCCGACAGGACTCGAACCTGCACCCTTCTGATGTCCGGTCAGATGCTCTACCGTTGAGCTACGTCGGCTTATCGCAAACCCGCCAAGTTAATCAATATATACTAGTGTTTCATTCAATAATTACTGTTTTTTATTATTTTCACCTGTAAACAACCAACTTTATTAGTATGAGAAAGGCTTGTAACGGCTAAATCTCTCAAATAGATGGCGTCGAGACAAATTATGTCTACATTTTATTGGTGAAAATTGCTTTGACTTGTCAAATATTTATTAATTGATAAACTAAAGTTCTTAAAAACTTAAGACAAGATTTTTGTGCATAGCGCAAAGGGTAACAATTATTATTTTTATAAACAATAATTATTAGCCTGAAACACTCATCCAAATTGAAAAAAAAAAACTTTCCGAGCAAAGATAAATATCGCCGACATGCACAAAAATCTTGTCATAAGTTTTTAAGAACTTTAGTTTATCAATTAATAATAATTTAACTGTTTATTCTAATTGTTCAATAAGATTTTTTTTAAATATAAAACTGCCAATCTGAAGAGAGTTGATTATATTACATCTACTGTTTTCTTTTGTGATGTTTAGATAGTTAAAAAGGTTAATTAAATTGCTCCTTATAGAAAAAAGGGAATATTATGCATAAATTATATATTCGTTGATCAATGACTTCTGTGTGATGACCTACTGAAGCTCCTCTTGGTTCATTGTCCTTTAAATGCTATTTAAATTAATCCGCTCAATTTGATTTTGTTAATTCACCTACTTACATAATTTAGGTTATCTCTCATTGACGCTTACTGATACTTCGAATAAATACAATTAAAAAGATAACCTTTTTTTATAAAACCGCCTCTTGGTTATTTAGTTCGCTATTCTTCGATAGCTTATTATCTTATTCCGGTACATTTACTTAGATAAACCATTCACAGATATATTTCTTTCGCAAAATTTCCCACGCAGCACAGTGAATTGATTCAAACAACCTAGCTATACAAAATTCAATATGGCATAAAAAAAAATTAAAAAATTAACTTCATGAACCGTTCAATTTGGGAGGCGACTGTGGTTACCGCCGTCCCGGGAATCATTAATTGTAAAACCGACACCCCTGCCATAGATCACCCCAAGTGGTTCTTTACGGCAGGTGACTTAGCAGTGGTGCCCGGGTTAATGGGGTAAGGTGTGTCCAGGTCTTGGCTGCGGATGCGTCGTACCACTAACTACGTGGCGGGCCGGATCGGAAGAAGCCGGTTGAGAAAGACCCCTTGACCTTTCCAGCCGGACTCTCTTAACCCATTGCCTAGCACCGCAGTGGAAGGGATGGTTTCATACCTCCGTCACTCCTTAACACACTGACCCTCAGATTCCTATCTACCTCTTTACCCCTTTCCTTCCAAGAACTTCCTTTCCTTAAAACACCCTCCACCCAACATCCCGAATTATGATATGGGCTCTGAAATATATTTAAAAAATATTTCCTCAGGGCCTTATTGTGTGGACTTTAAAAAACGATTTTCCGCTTTGACTAAGTTTTCCGTATAAATTGTAATAACATGTTTGTGACATGAAACTAAGTTTTGCAATGTGCAAAACTTAGTTGCATATAATTCTTTGGAAATCATATTAACATTTTTTAATTACTTAGTCGTGGGTGTGTCAGACAAGTTTTTAGAAATTTCATTTCATTCAAGCCCAGTTCTGCATAATAACATTTTCGTACATTTGAAATTTTATTGACCAAGACTTTTTGTGTAACTTTTAATATTTTTCGTTTCGCATTGTCTTTCGACAATAAACAACTTATGTAGAATAAAGTTGGCCAGTTAGATATAGACTATTTTAATAGCCCCATTGTGGGTATATAAAATAAAGTGATAAACATGAACTAAAATAAAATAATACGGGAATACCTCACGAGAGTCCCAACTGATCCCAACTGTTCGGAGCCAGTGGGACTATGACATCCCCATTTGGAGTGTATTGTAGAGCTGAAGGGAACCGGGAAGAGAAGAAAAATGGGGAAAAGGGAGGTCGGGAAGTACCTAGCATTTCAGATCTGGTCTCCATTTCAAGCAATGTTTCTATTCTGAATGATAGTCTCTCACAAGAACGATACTTTAAAAAAACTTTTTTACATATAACTTGTTTTTTAAGTTCTTTCGAGCACCATTCTAGGTTCATGCTCGTAACGTGGTAGTCGTCAATCTATATATCTTCTATAATATTGTTACGTAACGCCAGAAAGTTCCTAAAAAGAAACTAGCCACTCGTCAAACATCAACGGTAAAACGACGCGAGCGCCACGCTTGCGAACAACAGCTCGCAACTACACAAGCCGGCCTCTCTCCTCGCACCCGGCTTCGGAAGCACTCGCCCCCCCACCCGCTTTGATGATGGCATCCCTGGCACGCCGCCGACTACGTCTCGAAAAGGAACGCGCGAGCAGCCATATTGGTAGTTGCCAATTGCTTCTACTAAGACCCCCGTTTGCCGCTACAACCTAAACTGTGAGCTGTCTTTGTATTCCCCCTTTTTGTGATGTAACTTATTCGAGCCCCTGTTTTCATGCCCGTTTAGATAATATCAGAGAGAAATCACCCGTAACTTTCATTTGAGGTTAGGTTAGCCTTCTGATTAGCATAACATAACTTACCGTGTCTGTACCTTCCTCTGAATAAACCCTGAGTTTGAAAGTATTTAGTAGTTTCATTTGACAAAGTATTAGAGTCCTAGTTCCCAATTATAAGACTGCCTGTCGGCCTACGACCCTCCAGAGGAGCTTCTTGGCCTGCCGAAACTGAGCTAGTCGAATGTCCAGAGCCGAGCTCCCTGGAGGGACACCACCCTCGGGGTAAGTCTGTACAAATGAACTGTCTCCCGTAACCGCTCTTTCCCAACCTTCCTTCTCTCCTTCTCCCACATCCCTACATCGTCAGTACTATTCTTTTCATAACAATATTTATAAAAAGAACAGCGTCTGTGTGTTCGTTTTTTAAACAAATCTATAGTTTTATTCCGATCTTGATGAAATTGTGCACACTTGACATTAAAAAATATAGAAGATAATATTAATATAACCTGAATAAAACATGAAACCGAAAAAGAACAACAGAAAATAAATATATATCACTCGCATCTGGGACTCAGGACCTCTGTCTTTCTGGGACAACCAATTAGCTAAGTTGGCGGTTGTCCCGGAAAGACAGAGGTCCTGGGTTGGAGTCCCAGATGCGACTGATATCTTTTTTTATTTTCTGTTGTTTCGGTTTCATGTTTCATTTAGGTTATGTTAATATTATCTTCTTCAATGATTAAATATTACAATGAGGTTTTTAAACTTCAATACAATAATTAAAAACTAAAAAAAGTTACGTTTATATTATGTTATATAAGGAGAAACAGAATATCACTTTAAATTGTGAAATTTCTAATCCGGGTAAGTCGTTTTACTTACCTAGTACACATGTTTATGGTCACATTGTCACAAATGAATTGAATTATACGAAAGAAAGTAATTACAAAGTGATTACAAAGTAATTTTTAATTCATTTTTTAATTAATTTCTATGAAAGAAAATGGAAAAGGACAGAAATAATTATATGGAATAATGTTTTTTTGCAGTGTCAGTACTTCCGTAATATCTAAAAAATCTACTACTCACATAACTTTAATTCGAACTTTTGAAGACATTTTTGTATGCTTGGTTATAAAATGGCTATCTCCCACCTGTGCTTTTTCTTAACAAGATTTTACCATAATTTACCATTCAAAGAATCAATAAAATAAATGTAGGTGTTAATAAATGTCTCAAAAATTAATGCAAACCTACAACTTACGGTACAAACAGTTATGTTTGGAACACGTTTTTATGATGA
This sequence comes from Halesus radiatus, assembly GCA_022606495.2. Lineage (NCBI taxonomy): Eukaryota > Metazoa > Arthropoda > Insecta > Trichoptera > Limnephilidae > Halesus > Halesus radiatus. The sequence continues at coordinate 9,048 of JAHDVE020007230.1, read as the reverse complement.
CGACATTTTTTCAATCGAGTGCAACTCGTGTTGGTGATTATTCTACTAAAGAAATTTCAAGGAGTTTGGGCGGAAGTATCATTATTTATTTAAATGTATTTAATTTATTCATCCAGTTTGTAAAAATAACATGACGCCTGTTTTGGGCGACGCCCATACTGATGGAAAAAAAATTACAGTAGTTTTGTTAACGGTTATTTATTAACTTCATTGAAAACGTATGGAATTCCTATTGTAAGAAGGCAATATATAGAAATCTTTAGATATATTAAATCGTTTTAACGGTTTCTCTTTTATTTCGTCACTTTGTAAAACATATAATATGCAAAATGTATGGTAGTAGAGTATCTACTCAAACAAATAATATTTTGATCTGAGAATAACTGTTGAGAAACCAAAAAAACGTAAGCTCTTTTATAAGCGTTACCGATATAGTAGATCAATTTGGGAGGTTGGAATGGGTACCGTCGTTCCGGGGACAATTCATTGTATATCCAACATCTCTGTTATAGATCATTCCAAGTGGTTCGTTAGGTTTGGAATCTTAACAGTGGTGCTCGGGTTCATAAGGGGTGAGGTTTGTCTAGGTCTTGACTACGAATGCGTCTACCCACCAACTGCGTTGTTTCTTCCAATCAGTAGGGGCCGATCGAGGGAGACCCTTGATCTCCCCAGCCGGACCCATCGCCTTGAATCACAGTAGAAGGGATGAATTAATACGTTTGTCACTCCTGGACATACTGATCCCCAGATTCCAACCCACTCATACTATATATCAATTTTAAATTGTGTAGATCAATTTTTTGCATTTATTTTTTACACCATTTTTCCATAATTCAATATGTTTTTTTTTTTTTAATTATTTTAGCAGATAATGTGTAATTAAGTGTTTCTTTATTTATTAACAATGATGTATTTGTCCATAATTACTAATGGTATCAGTAAAATAAATATCATTGTCAGTGTATTGATATGAATCACTGTTGACAAACCTAAAAAAAAACCCTTGTCCTTCCCAGAACTTATTCCCCTTCCTTTACTTAAAAAGACCCCTCACATAGCATTACTAAAGATGACATAGGACCCGAGGGAAATAATTTTCCTTAGGTACTCTTGCGTGGAGTTATTATAAAAAAGGGCTTCCGTACCTATGATTCTTTAGGTTCTAAAATAAAAAATGTTAGCTGCTTGTTTATTGACATCGAAAAACTGAACAGTAATTCTACCTAAAATGATGCATTTGAAGATATTTTCCGGTATTAGAAAAAACATATATTAAAAAAAAACTTGTGCATTCTGATATTTGAATACAACGGATCTAAACGCTATACCAGAAGACTATAATAAAAACAAATCGCTGCTTGGCCTTATCCCATAGGATGTAATAAAAGCAAATCGCTGCTTGTCCTTATCCCATAGGATATAATAAAAGCAAATCGCTGCTTAGCCTTATCCCATAGGAATAATAAAAGCAAATCGCTGCTTGGCCTTATCCCATAGGATATAATAAAAGCAAATCGCTGCTTGGCCTTATCCCATTGGATATAATAAAGTCAAATCGCTGTGTGGCCTTGTCTTATGGGATGTAATGAAAGCAAATCGCTGTTTGGCCTTGTCCCATGGGAGTAATAAAAGCATATCACTATGTGGCCCTGTCTCATGGGATATAATGAAAGCAAATCGGTGTTTGGCCTTATCCCATGGGATTTAATGAAAGAAAATCGCTGTTTAGTCTTGTCCCATGGGATATAATATAAGCAAATTGCTGTTTGGCCTTGTCCTATAGGATATAATAAAAGCAAATCGCTGTTTGGTCTTATATCATGGGATATAATAAAATATTAAAGGGCTTTAAATCTACTGTAAATACTATCGACTGGAATACTTCAAAGCATTATTGTTAAAATGTTATGACACCTTTATAGCTCCAAGGCTGTTAATATAGCAATTATACACATTACATGCACGGGGAGTGACACCACTGATAACTACAATCATGAAGGACAATTTTGACTCCTTTCCTCTGGTTGTTTAATTGTCTAAGCCGCTTAATATAATGAGATTTTAATTACGATATTTCGCAATAAATATTCCAACAAACTGTTCTTAATAAGCTCTAATTGGGTTACATTGCAAAATTTATTCAACGCTATTCTAGGAGTTATTTGTCTAAGTCTGCAACAGTTCTTATTCTTATTTCATATGGAGATATTAAAAAGATATCAGGCGAAAATAAAAGTCTTATTTTGTTCATTAATGCAACTAGTACCTACACGCCATGATAAATACATAATAACAGGTCAAACAACACTATTTAATGTTTTTTAGGTGATTAACATACCTATTATACATATTCCAATATCACGGAGCTAGTAGGTAAGATTGTGTCTCTCCAATATGTTTTGGAAAAGTTGATGACATTGTGGCTGAGGAATCAGGTAAATCAATTGTTATAACTTCACAAAGTTACGGTATTTTAGGTTGTAATTAAAAATATATATAAAAATTATAATCTGGTACCACACAAGAGTTCCAACTGCTCCCAAACGTCTGGAGCCAGTGAGACTATGGCATCCCTACTTGTGGTATGTTGAGACTGAAGGTATAGAAGAGGGGGAGGAGATGGGGAAGAAAGAACGTGGGAAAGTACCTGGTTATTCAGATTTGGTCACCAAAACCTAAAGACTTTTCAAGCAAAGTTTCTATTCTGAATGGTGGTGAATAGGGCGATACAGACAGTATCTACATATTATTTTTAATGAATAAATTGTGAAATAACACAATTTAGTAAAATAAAATTTACTTGCGCACGCCGGGATTAGAACCCACGACCTCCAGATTCAAAGCGAAGGATCCTAAGCAATCAACAACGGAATAATTGTAATCTTTCAATAGTGCAATACTGAAAGTATCCACGCTTGGTCTGAAAATTCGTGCATAACTGAACGGAGTCTAACAAAGGTTCAGACAGAAGAAATAATTGCTATCTGGAGCATTGAAAAAAGGTAATCATTTTACAAAAAGCGTAATTGAAGACAGCCAAAAAAAATCTGTAAACTGAATTATTCATAATCATCGGTCTCCGGAGGGGTAATTACTGCAACATCTGTACCGTCTGCATTCATCCATGTCTCCCAAGTCTAAAAAAATCTAGCACAGGACAGGTGTGCCGTAAGTCGAAACTAATCAAAACGATTTCATTCCTCATTGCACATATTGAATTTCAGTCAGAAAATCTGTTATTTACTAAGGAGCTATTAAATTGTCACCTGTCAGGCATGTCAAAACTGTGTTGAGACATGAAATAACGGATAGGATTGATATTTCCAATGCCTACCCATGTATCTATAGGATCAAAATATTTTATGACCCAATGGTTATTTATGAATTTAGTTGGTGTTAACTAATTCAAAGCTTATAACTAGCAGTGAATACATTTATGACTAATAATGCGTTCCAAGGGCGGTAGGTAAAGTCGCGCGATTTCTTGAAAATTTAAATCGTTTAACACTACCTCGCAGTATGTGTTCAATAAAGAGGATATTGAACTGGTGAGAATAACGGTCAGCACCCAAAAATACACACTGCGGGTTGCTAATACAAAATATATACGAGTATATAATGATGTACGTGTAAATTTTATACGGGCATTTGCTTTCAAAAGACAAATATCATCAAACTCTAATCTTTTAAATTCTATATGAAATGCGTACCGGCATTCACTGGTTTCCAAAATGACAAAATTCATATATAGTGTTAAAAATATTTTTTTTGATCATTTTACAAATATACTTTCTGTAGATAGATTAAATCCAACCTCTGGAAAAATTATGGTGTTGTCTGTCATGTAGTTATGGGGTATAATGACAATTTAATATCCGGCTTTATTAATTTTAGCGTCCAGTGCCATAACACGCATCATCAATAGTAATAGTGTCGAATAAATAAAACACTAATTAATTCAATGTTTTTACCATCGTGAATTACGGTTAATATAATAATTCGTATTACCGCGAATGAAATACTGAATCATAAACTCAAATGATACCCGGCAAATTGATAGCAACGTCCTCGAGGTTTTGCTTGTTGGTATCGTTCACACTTTTACATCTAATAATGGCAATAATTACAAGTATGATTGCACGTTTCAGAATTCGCATTTACAATAAACATTCCGCTCGGTAAAGAAATCAAGAAATACCGATCGTGGGCGTCTGTTGTAGCGGCGATCTCTGATGTAATCTGTTACGTAGTCTTAGGAAGTTGTACGTATCTTATGCACGTTATGAGTAACAGAATATGCGAACAAAGGACTAATAAACGAAAACGAAAGCCTGTGTCTGCATAAGGTTACGTTTCCGTATGGTCAATAGTCAGACACGCGGACCCCTGGGCAATGGGCAACGAGAACCGGCCAATTTAGTATCAGCTACGCTCAATTCGATCATTTTTCTATTCTCTGTAAGCCCTGTCCATTGTCTACGGGCCTGGCATGTCTCCGAGGTCAGCCTTGTAGGGGCAATTGCGGGTAATATTTCTCACTAGCACGGGTCAAATGTTAAACGAGTGGCGTATTGTTAAATTCACCGTGCAGTAGGCACGTTGACGATCTGAACGACAATGATTAATTCTCGGGTAGAATTATTAATGGTCGTGATAGGCGCAGTGGTGAAACCTTTTGTAAACCCTTTAATTTGACAATTATTAAAGAATAAATAATTTTTTATTATTATTATATGTATATATATTATAACCTCCAGGTAAAAAAGTTTGTTTTTTGGAATTCATTGATTCACCTACCTAGTTATAAATTCAATTGGTATTAAATAGATATTGGGGAAAGTATTAGAAGGTTATTATATAGGTTTGGGGTAGGTATTTTAGATAGGTAGGTTGGGATTAGAAAGCATATAAAAAGTAGGTATAAGATTGGTTTTTGTGATTTGTTGTTGCATTGGTAATATTTTAGATTTATAGTAATATTTTTATATGATAGTATAATAATAATAGATTTATATATGTTGATATTTATATATTAAAAACAGTGATTTAAGCAAAGTAACTCATATTAATTTATTAATTATGACGCCATAAAGTGATCACGCATCTTTTGAAAAAAATTATAATAATGAATTGTGGGGCATTAAAAAAACTATTCGGCGATATTTTAACGTGGGTGATAAAAGTTTGATATAAAGTTTTTTTTAAATCGCCATTATAAATCGATTGAGCTTCTAAAAATCCGAAAAAACTTATTTTATTAATCAACCATTTATGACAAAAGATTACTGGAAATCATTTATGTACATATATTTTTTTTACATGAATACCGCACAAGAGTCTCAACTGCTCCCAACCGTCTGGAGCCAGTGAGACTATGGAATCCCCAATTGGGAAATGTTGTGAGGCTGAAGGTATTGGGAAAGGGAAGGAGAAGGGGAAAAGGAAGGTGGGGAAATACCTGGCTATTCAGAGCTGGTCACCAAACACGGCTAAAAGCCATTTCAAGCAACGTTTCAATTCTGAATGGTGATCTTTCACAGTATCAGAGTATTTTCCACTTTGGAACGTGCGCAAATATACTATATATTATTTTTAATTAATTGATTGTGAAACAGCACAAATTAATCAAATAAAATTTACTTGCGCATGCCGAGATTTGAACCCGCGACCTTCGGATTCGTAGTCGAGAGTCTTACCCCTCGACCATGGAGGCCGTCAAAAGTAATGTTTAAATAAATATTTGTGGACAAGTTTAGAAATTTCGAATGAAAATAAATCTTTGTCTACCGCACTGCATTTATAAGTCTCGATCCGCGGTCAGTACATTGATGCATTAATCACGCAATTAAAACGAGAGCTAAATAACTAGAGGGGGTTGGGTAAAACCTTGCCGCGGGCCTCGGATATTTTTTCCTAGCTACGCCACTTTTTTCGACTGACTACCATTCCTATGTAATTTCAAACCAGTTTGACAGATATTTAAATTAGTGAAGAAATTTAGATCTTTCAATGGATTATATAAATTATTATGGTCAGAAATAAGATGTGGCTTTGTGAAACGAGTAATTTTGAGAGAAAATTTAATCCATAACACAAAAACACGCGCATAGACGAAACAGATCGTCTTGTTATTTTAATCTTTTCTTCAATTATCAGAAGCGGAGTCAAAAAAAGTCCAGCAAAATAAGTTCGACCGAGCGTCACGGGAATATAAAAAACTCCCACACCTTTTTGTTCTTTCTTTTGGCAATTTAAAAATAGTGTTTAGTATTTTATGAAAACATTGCGTTTCTTAAAATAAAAGTCTACGGCATACCTCCGATTTCTTAATAATAATAATAATAGTTGGAAGACTTGTATAGCGCCGTTTTTGTGAAAAATCACCTCAAGGGTGCTGAAATCACCTCAAGGGCGCTCATTGGAACCTCACCCTCATTCTTATAAGTGATTCATATATCAGAAAGAGAGATTGGGAGGAACTCGCAGCGACTGAAAATCTGTATTTGACTAAACAGAAAAAATCTCGATTGTTGAAGACGTCACGTCAAAAAAATTACGTAGCTTTTCTGTACGGCATTTTAGGGTGAGTGCAACTATTTTTTAGCTCTCCGCATAAATTACGCCATCGGCTATGATGCTTTTAAATAGCTAATTTAACTGCAATACTTTGTTAAGTTATAAAATGATTTCGACAAAGGGGGTTTGAGTTCTTCTAAGAGAAAAAAAGTAAGTTTATAAAATTTCGAAAATGTACTTAATTGCACATTTGGTAAATTATAAAAGCGTTGATAGTAAACTTTTTTTTTTTCTTTCGGTTCTATAACATAAATCACACACCAAACGTTTAATTTATTGCACACATTTGCAAAGAGTTAGAATTTGTATGTACCCAGTGTTGGCGGCTCGTGACTTTTGAGTGAGCTAGAGTGGTAAAATTGAAAAATACGACGTTATTGATGTTGTTGAAGCCGAAAATATTTTTATTTGTTTTTCGAAATTTCAATTTTTTGAATGGAGATTTAGATGGTAGGTGGGGCAGTGTCTCACACTAGCTCACTCAAAAGTCACGAGCCGCCACTGAATGTACCCACTGTCCACGTAATGCCTTCATATTATTTAGATTTATTTCTGGTCAGTGGTCAATTGACACTTTCTTTGATATACAAGGCTGTTGGCTGTTAGAATAAAATTACTTTTATCTTTTGAGTTTGTTTGCAAAAAGAGCTCGTAGCGTTAAACTATTTAACGCTTTTCTGACATTGATCGAGATTTCGAAAAAAAGATAAGAAATGTAAGAAAATTATGCGCACAAGACTTGTCGCTTTCGTCAATCTAAACGCTGGTAATCTTTCATGCCAAGAAGATTAATAAATTAATCTTGATACCAATTTGCATGCAAATTCTGACATTATAAATTTCAGAACCCTAGGAATAGGCAATTTATAAATGAACAGCTGTTGGTAATAGCGGCAGACTGTTAATTAAAAATAATTCTAATGGTATGCAACCTCCGGTAGTAGAGTACATAGGGGCACAGAAATAATATCACTTACGTAACTATTAAGGTAAAGATTTAAAGTACTTATCCACTAAGTATAACTTGTTCGTAAATGAGAATAAGTTAGAAAAATCTTCCTTAGTTTTGAACATGATTCGAACGTCCTGCTCACGCTGTTTCACACAAAACTTAATTTTGGATTAGAAGCCAAAATACTCACCTAAACCTAATGATCTTTTTTTTCATCAAACAATATAGTAAATATCTAGTACGGATTAGAAGTAATTTATTTATTTTTGTTTTAAATTATGAAATTTAGCCCATTAAAAGATTTGATTTTTCGCGATTTTAGAGACACCTTTAACAATTATTTGGGGGCTACGGGTAATTTAAAAAAAAGTTTTACCGGTCTGCTTTGAAAATAAAATGAAATATAAAATATATATTTTTTAAATATTAAAATAAGTATTATGTTGGACTTCAAATTAAATTAAAAACGACCAATTTACGCTGGAACTTAAATTTTCCATATGTAATTTAAAATATCGACCCGAAAAGACCTTTTTTTTAAATGTTTTGTTTTTATTTCATATTTACATAGCAAATGTGATATTTAAAAAAAACGTACGATAAAGCCGCAAATAATTATCTAAGTTGCCTCTAAAATTATGATTTTTTTTTTCATTGCACATATTTCATAATTTAAAATAAAAATAAATAAAATACTTCTCACACGTACAAGATATTTAATAAACCTTTAATTAAAAAAATACCATTCTGTTTGGATGGGTATTTTGGCCTCAAATCCAAAATTAAGTCATGTATGAAACAGGCAGCGCAGCCGTTCCTCTTAATGGTCGATCGTTGAATTCATTATTCTGTTTAATGTTGATTACTAAATGTAACTAACTTCCTATTTTTTTTTAATTAAAAAAATATATAAGTTTTTACTTTTTATTAAAATCTGACCTGAATACGTGGAACACATTTACATAAAACTCGAGATATCAAATAAATGCACCGCTAAGTGTCTAAAAAATATGTCTCAAATCAGTCATGTGTGACACTGTTCTAATTCTGTCATAAAATTGTTGATAATAACGAACGTGTGATATATTTCATATGTAAACGTACTCAAGTTCGAATTTTAAATATTAAGTACTTTATAATATATTATTTATGATATAATTTAACGTTAAAATGGCATTAGCGGCGTGAATTTTTTTACGTTGCAATTACAATATTGAATTTTTTTTTTCATTCCTTACGGCCATTTTAAATAGCCCCGTGTACACACAATGCTACAACTATTGGTCGAGGGGTAAGGTTCTCGACTACGAATCCGAAGGTAGCGGGTTCAAATCCCGGCGTGCGCAAGTAAATCTTATCTAAATAATTTGTGTCGTTTCACAATTAATTCATTTTAAAATAATATATAGTATAATTGCGCACGTTCCAAAGTAGAAGATACTCTCAGTATCGCCCTGGTGAAAGACCACCATTCAGAATTGAAACGTTGCTTGAAACGGCTTTACCCGTGTTTGGTA
>JAHDVE020007229.1:0-22528 GCA_022606495.2 Halesus radiatus | reverse complement strand
AGCTGGTTTAGTGATCCGGCTCACTAAACCGAGCGGCTTCGCCCACCACTACCACATAATGGTTCATCTTATATCAGTGATATAAAATGTTAGAACTGTCTACTTTATGTTTAAATATATGGAAGTGAATTAGTTTCCGAGTGTATGCAACCTTTGGACTGGAGAATGAATGAAATAGTTAGTTTTATACAAATTAACGTAGAAAAGCTCGGGGAGTCTCGTGTGGTACTCGGAACTTTATCAAGTCAGGTGCGTCCATTGAACCATTAACTAATTTGTAAAAAAATATCTAGTCGGTCGTGGTTCTTCTGCAAGATAAATGATATATCTGTAAAAAAAATTATGGGTAGTTTGGAAAATGGGTTTCCAGTCACAAATAACTTTAAAATTCTATCTATTACATCCCAAAATATCTTTAAAAGATGCTGCTTGAAAATCAGTGAAGACATTTTCGAACGTTTTACCTAAAAGTATTTCATATTTTATTTTTATTTATTTCATTACGTAGTAACATTTATATAGCGTAAAATATTATAAATAGTACCTAATATTGTATAATAACTAATTACAATTGAGAAAGTTTAATTAAAATCTGTACTAGTGCCATTATGTCTTGTCAAGTCAATATTAGTTCCCAGCTAGGCAGATTGCCTGTTCTAGGGAACTAAATGCTCCGGTTATGCGTGGTGTAAATATTCTGTGATTATAGTTTTTCTTCAATGTATCTACTAAGTGTGTTATGAAAAATAGTTAAATGAATAAATTTAAATGGAGTGCTTTGTATGGGGCCAGCAGATTTTTTAATAGTGACCAACCGCTAATCCTATACAAATCCAACAGTTGAATTTGGAAGTTACCTCTGGGCTGGAGCTCCCAAATACTCGATAAACCTTCTTGATTCTATCCAAAGGATCGCGGTTCGTCTGATTGACAATCAGTTGTTAACATACCGACTTCCATCTCTAATGCACAGACGCAATGTAGGTATTCTGAGTCTGTTCTACAGATATTTCAATGGAGCCTGCTCGAAGGTGCTAGCAGCGTTGATCCCCTCCGCGTCGCGGTTCACGTGCGTGACACTCGACGAACACGAGCGGAACATCCGTTCACAGTTGATATTGGCTTCGCGAGAACGGGTCGTTTCGCCGACTCGTTTTGTGTAAATCGGCTCGTATGTGGAACTAGCTACCGGCATCTGTCTTTCCTCCTGCATTTATTCCGGGCCTCTTCAAGGCCCCCATTTCCTTTAAAAAAGATTAAGAATTAATATTGTGGAATCACGATTTCTTCCGTCTTCGTAATCGATTCTCTAGTCAATTTACACAATATTTGTTTTGCCACGATTTTTACAGTTTGTTTTTCGAATTCGCCATTTTTCCAAGGGTAAGGGCAAATTTGTGCTAATTCACTGTTGTCGCGTGAAAATTTGCTTAATAATTATTTTAGGCTAATTTATCATCCCCCGTGGCAGTGGATTTATGGGTTAATCGAGATTATACTGGCTCACTTCATTAATACAGTTTATAACTAAATTCTACTATTATTACCTACCGTTGATTAAATAGACCGATTTGTATCCGAGTAGTCCAAAGCATTTGGCTTGCACCCAGGCATCGCGGGTTCAATCCTCTGCTAGCTAAGTCCTCCATCATTGCACAAGCAACATTTAAAGTTTGCTATGAAATGAAGGGAGTTATGACATGGAAGCTTGCTGACTGTCGCTGATGTACGACAAAACTGCACGGGCTATCAAAGCGGCAGAGCCGTGAGAGTGAGAGTACTGCGTTTGGTGTGTAGATAGAAACAAATGCGGGGCGCCGCTATGCATGAACGATGTTGGCGATACTTTTGTGCGTGCGGTTTTATACTAGCGATGATTTATTGCCCATCTCCTTAGTTTGTCTTATCGAAGAAGAATTCAAAGCCAGGAATGTTTGCGATTCTCTAATATTTGAAAATCTCCTACTATCATCATAATAAGCGGAAGATGTTGCTTGTGTCATGATTTATTTATTTATTTATGAACGTATTTTACATATTTTAACATTTAAATGATTTTGTGCATAGATGGAAAAAAAAGTTAACAAAAAAAAGAATATCATACATAGTTGGTATATGAGTGTAACATATTTATGATATATATGTATGTATAATAATGTATAAGTGCATGACACAGAAGTTATAAAGGGAAAGGTTTTTAATTTGTACATACTTTTTTTTTTTAAATAAAAATTATGGAGGATTTAGCCGAGGAATTGAACTCACGTTGCCTGGGTGAGACTCAGACGCGATGCCAACTCAGCCACTGACCGGGTTACTATATTTTACTAGTTCAATGGTGGGGCACGTACGCAATAAATGATTCACGCAAAACGAATGGATGATAGTGTAAATTCGTTTTGAAATGTGGCCGACAAGCTTCACATTTTTTGAAGAAAAAAAACAACTTTTTTCGAATCCAATAGTTCGGTAAGCTAGATAGCGCGGCTGTCTAATTTCAAATCCTGGTAAGGGACAAATTTTTAAAATTCCATATTTTTGCTATTCTGTGTTAACTAGTGTATAATTCATAAATTGCTGTTAACGTTTTGTTTGAAATCAGTTCGTATAAAGGGTAAACGCGTAAGGGTTAAGGGTAAATAATAGAAAAAAAAATCCGAATATTGGTCACTCTTGAATATGTTTTTTGGCCTTCCTGAACATTTTCCGTTAAAACGCTTACTAGGTTTTGAAATTTGACAGCCGAGCGCTCTTCGCGTAGGTGGAGTTTAATGATTTAATTTAATTTGTTGTATTGAAGAATTTCCCTTTATTACCCATTAAAAATACATGTTTGTACACACCACTTCCACTTCACGTTTGTGTATTTTTTAATGATGTTCTCAACACAAACTTACTAATTTAAAAATGTAAGCTTCTTTTTATGTTGCTGCTGCTATTTTTGCTTTTCTGATAATATTCAAGTTTAATGGTCTCATTACTTTGCTTGTTCTTGCCTTCTGACTTATTTCTGTCCTGAAATTTTGTAACCCATTATTTCAACTCCCACGCCACTGTCGGTTACTCGAAGTGACTTAGCGGGCAGATACGAAATTCCGAAAACAAAATAATTAATCTTACTTTGAATCATTGTGTGCTTTCTTTTATCAATAATCGGCACAGCAGTAATATATTTTCAATTTGCTATTCTTTAACCCTTTCAGACCTGAATTCAAAGTGGCAGTGATAAAACATATTTGATGCTTCATAACATCTTGCAGAATTATATGAAACATTTTCAGGTGTAAGTTTTTTTCATATTTTATTTGAAAGAACATTAAGCCTCCGAGGGCGTGTTTTACTTAAAATGATAACAAATTTTACAATGTTTACAAAAAAAAAACATTAAATCGCTTTTAAAAATATAAACATGCCCCCCTGAACGAGTAACTAAAAGCCAATGAAAAAATAGCGCGAAAAGCCTGTATGCCAGCAATTGGAAAACGAAAATCGAAAAATGTTTTTTCGCTCTAGATAGGGAGGAAGAAATTCTGAAATCTTTGTATATTATAAATATACGCACGGTACGAGAGGTTTAACATATAAACTGAAACTATAAATTAAATTACTTAATGAAAGAACTGAAATTGTTAAAATTCTCCACCGACCTAACTTTTAATTTTATAATATTTAATGGTAATGGACAGCTCTGATTTAGCCAGTTTAATTAAATTTAATATTCCAAATAGAACTACCCTATCAAAAAAATTATTCAACTGTAACGATAATTTCAGGACCGAGTCATTCAAAAATTCTCTTGTACCTAGACTTCACGCAGAAGCTACTACTTTTTCAGACATAGTAGATATGTTCAACTGCACGGAATACAAATACAGAAAGACTATTATTGCATCCATCCTTAACAATTATTAATAAAATCCATCTCTAGAGTGCTGTGTATTTTGTATATTCGCATTTGTTGCAAATTGTATGGTTGTACTTACGATTTTATTGCTGAATTTTTGTAAGACATTTATATTTAGTTTTTGTATTTCGTGAAGGCTATCTATTCTATCTATGTACCTACTGTGATGTGTTTTGCACCTGTGTCACTATTGTAATTTCAATTTTAAAACAAAATATGTAAAAGTCCAAAAATATAGTAAAATATAAATATTTAATTTCAGAGAGGTACAAATCAATGTGGTATGGGTAGCATATGAATTCAAGGTGGGAACAACTGAGTGTTTCTTCATCTGCAGTGAAAATTTATAGTTCCACAGAGAGATTTCCGCGATATCTCGGTGACGGTATTAAATTAATAAGAGTGGAATATTTTTGAAAATATGCATATGTCAGTGTAACAATTTAATTTAGATAATATTTCGGATATTCGTTTTTTCAACTTGTTTCTGTTTTTTTGTGGTGTAAAAATTCTATTTCATACCAAAAAGCATAAACTATAATACGTCTTTGAATTCGTCATTTAATTCTCCTTTGTCATAAAATGTCCACAGACGGAGTGCTAAACAGATTTTAACCATTTAAAAAATAAAACAATAACTGTGTTTACATAAAAGTGATGTAAACAAAGTTATTGTTTTATTTTTTAAATTATAATGTCACATCACCAAGTTACCGCTTCATATGAAAAAAGAATTTTACCAAATTATATTCTATTTTCAGGTTTTTTGACTTACGTAATACGATTTTTGTCTTATAAAAGGTTGGATTTCTGCGGTTGAAATTCTTTCCAAGTTAGGTCCCATTCTCTCTAACATTTTATAACATTAATTTTGATCATTTATTTGTTCAAATGATACGCTTAGATTCGGGTACCACATGCCCCGGAGGGAACGAGTCTCGCTCTCTGGAAGTGAAGGTTGCAGTGAATCGGGTCGGTCCGGCAAATTTATCTGCTATTTGGTATTTCTTAAACGTTTTACGAGATTCTCTTTTAAGCTCCGAGTGATCTGATGTTTTAAAAGCTTCTTTATTTATGAAGAAAAATTTCTTTCTATTTTTATTCTAACTTAAGTTTTTAGTTTAGATTGGTAGATTCTCTCAGTTTTGCCCTAGGGTGAAACACCAACATTCAGAATCAAAACGTTGTTTGTAATGACTTTGCCGTGTTTAGTGACCAGATCTGAACAGACAGATCCTTCTCAATCTTCCTTTCCCCCATTTCATTCCCCTCCCACTCTCTTCAGTCACACAGCATACGTCAAATGTGGATGCCGAGTCCCGCTGGCTCCGGGCAGTTGAGACCCACGAACGATATTCATAAAATTTCACTGCCATGAGAATAATTATGAAAAGGTGGTACTTGCAGTAAATTTTTTTTGAAGCCATTTTGTTTTGGGTTTTTTAAAGTAATGATTAATGACGGTCAGAAGAGCACACCACTTACTATTATTTTTATTATTATTGTCTACCTCTAATATTTTGTTCTCTTTTCTCTCTCTTTTGTATTCTCTTTATTTCACTCTATTGTATTCTTTAACTATATATAACCGATAACTCTGTATTATTCTGTAGTTATTATATTCGCCCAACGAAGCTTGAGCTAAGCGAAACCGGTTGGCGAAAAATAAAATATATTCGTGGTTTATTGCAAAGTGTTTACTTTATTTAATATTATTTCTTTCGTTATTGTAAAACTGGCTGTCTTGATTTCTTCAAACTGTTATATTTCTGTAGCTTAATTAATTCATCTTAGATTTCCATCGAATACAGCAAAATGCACCATCAATAGCGTTTGCATGACGTCTGGTAGTAGCACCGGTAAATGCATAAAGCTCGTTCATTTGGCGGTGTAATTTCGCTTCCGTGTTCCGGCGCCTATTCAACTTCGGTGAACTTTCCGGATATTATCAAAACACCTGAACTGAATGCATTTTACACAATGCCGGTATAAATTTCCTACGGGCGGTTGCGCTATGGCTAAATACCACGACATTTTAAGGATGGTTCATAGAAAAGAGTTTGGAACTAACGAAGTTGGTTTTTTTTAACTTTATTTTTTAATCTTTACCTTGATATTTTATCAACGTACATATTTGAATATCAACTAATGCTGCTAAGATATGCAAAAACAGCCAGTGATATATTACTATGGGCATTTAACATACTTAAATTGTTAATTGTTTTTGTGTTTAATTCGTTGAACTCCATTTCATTTTATTTTAAAAAATTTAATGGAAATCAAATTTTTGAAGTTCTGCAAGTATTTTAGTTTTTATTATTGTGACAACTGTGTGACGTCATATTTATATGATTTTATTTACTCCCACCCAATTCTAATTTCGACGTTTTTTTTGGGTGTTAAAAATAATTATTTACTATCGGTAGAACCGATTTAGTTAGAAAATAATTAAAATTCTCTCTTCTGTGAGGTTTTTTTTATATTTTTAATGTGTTTTCGTACTTAAATAGTGACAACGTTTTCTTAATTGTTTTAAATGTGTCATATTGTTTTGGTAGTGTGAACATACTGAGAAGTGGTGAATAAATAATTTTATTTACTTTCTACAGCTGTCACAATAATAAATACTAAAATACTCGCAGAACTTAATAATAACGTTGTTAAATTTGATTAACATTAAATTATAAAAATAACTAAATTGGTTGTTTTTAAAATTATAGATAATTATTCCCTTAATGCGCTTTTCTAGTACCCGTGAATGGAGATTAAAGATTTATTCACAATTATGGTAAACCAAATGTTCGGCGTTGCGTCTTTTTGACGCTGAAGTCGACACTCAGCCATTCGCTCTAGGGTACTAGGTGTTTTTTTGTAAATCAATGTAGGTGCTCGATAATACGTAGTATTATAGTATGATGGATATTCTGGCTAATGCGGCTAAATAACTTAGAAGCCCTGGAAGTAAAAAAAAAATACAGTAAAAATTACTAATAGTCATCTACTAAGTAATCAATAATATTTAACTTATTGTTCAATTTTAGACGCATTTCCGTTTCCCCTCAACTCCCTCTCCTCTCTAACAATCTACCACCTTAAGAGGAAAGGCTGCGCTGCCTGTTTCATACATAACTTAATTTTGGATTTGACTCGTCCAAACTGAATAATGTATTTTTTTACTTGAAAGTTTAGTAAATGTCTAGTACATGTGAGAAGTATTTTATTTATTTTTGTCTTACGTTATGTAATGTAGGCCATTAAAGGAATTGATTTTCGCGATTTTAGAGGCATATTTAACAATTATTTGGGAGCTAACGGTAAGTTTTGTATGAAACAGGCCGCGCAGCCGTTCCTCTTAAATGACGTTCTGTTACTTTCTTTGTCTTTCGTGATTTTTCCATCGTCTATATAATTATGTTTATTATATTGTATGTCTCTATTCTTATATTGTTGTCTCCCCCTTAGTATTGTAACTCTATTTTCCCCATTTTCACCTCTATATATACATGCACACTCCCGTTATTTAATTAGTAATATTATAAGTCCTGAAGATGATTCAGTCGAATCGAAACTAGTCGACGTATTCATACAAAAATAATAGTGGATTCAAACAAATTGTCTTTTCATTTAATTAATCACGTCAATCCACAAAGTGTTTGCTTATTGCAAAATCTAATAAAATATCTGCTATTGATTACGTAGCACATAGTCGCTAAAATCAGCCTATATCAGTTTTTATTACCGCTTATACATAACATTGCAAGCAGAGTTGACCCGAACACAGTACTCACACAGCTGCATTGCGTACACATGGCATGTCTTCGTAAAGAGAAAATTTTATTAAGTAAATGAAACACGTTGTTATAAACCACGAATATATTTTATTTTCACCAACCGGTTTCGCTTAACTCAAGCTTCATCAGGGTAAATATAATAACAAAATTCTAATACAGAGTTATCGGTTATATGTAGGTACAAAATACAATAGAAAGAAATAGATATATTACAAAAGAGAGACATAACAAAATATTAGAGGAAGACAACAGTAGAAAAAACATTATGTGTAAGAGGGAGACATCCTTATATAAAAATATAACAGTGTAATGCTAATATAATGTCATTAAAATGGGTTATTCCTATAATTCATTAATTAAACGGTCATAGTAATAAAAAATAGAATGTGTGTACTACTCGGTTACATAACTTAATACGATGTCAATGTTACTTAATACAATGTCAAACCACAAAGTGATTGCTTCTTATGAAAAAAAAAGAAAATTTTAGTACCGTTGAAAAATTTTTTTTTTTAAATACTTTAAGTACCCCCTGGAAAACTTTTCGAATAAATGTTGAAACCTTAAAGGAAACGTTAGAACTTCTCGAATATTTTTATTTTTTTAATATGTACGCTTGTTGGCCTTTTGTCACTAATATTAAGTATTTGTAAGCGAAACAAAATGTTGTTTGTTAGTGACGTTTTTCAAGGACGTCAGTCTCGGAAGTGATTACATATATACCAATAAACATAGTGCCAAGTTTGTTTTTGGTCCAACTTTTTATGCGACCTGTGTAAGTATCGCACGGCAAGATCGCTCGCCTTAAACTACTCCCCCTGTTGGATTTAATAGAAAATCAGGATGACGAAAATTACATCGCGCTGAAATATCTCCTTTTGTGAGTGGCGCTTAAAGAAGACACGATCCGTCGGGTAGAATATACCTAAAAGAGGCTCTATGCACTTCCTCTCGCCCTCGGGCTGCTTTTGATCAGCTGCCTCGATTACAGTACGGGCGGGACGCTAATTCAATGATTCATTCAGTGGACGCCAATGTGTGATAAAAAGGGGAAGGAAATGAGGAGATAATTAGGTTATCGTTTAGCAGCCCGCCATATCTTAGTGTTGCCATACAACCCTTATTTCAGCTTGGGAAATAAATGGGATGTGCTGAGGCAGACAGGGGTGTGGTGTTAAAGACGCTTCCTGCCCGAGAGAAGTTTATGAGATAAATTTGACACTTACAAATTGTGTTACATTGTTGTGAAATCGCTGCCGTATTTCTTACATTATTTGGATTTTAATTTTGGTATATCCTCGATTTTGCAAAATGTATTCACACGCTTGTGTTAGATCACATTGTTGTTGATAAGTGTATGATGGCTTCTCTACACTCGGTCTCTTATGTCTTACTTGTAGTAGATAGGTATACTCGCTGCGCCTCACCTAGCTTTTTACCTGAGAGTGAACTAAGGCAACTGTACAATGAATTATATTACAAGTAGCAACTGCGCGTTACGTGAATGAAAGTAGTTGAACAGTTGCTCTCTGGTCTTGATCAAAGTTTCGTTGAAAGTGTAGAACACACATAATATGTGTACTAATAATGATAATAATAATTTTCGCCGTTTTCGTGGGAAAATCACCTCAGGGGCGCTTTACACATAATTTAAATAACCCATCACTTAGACTTATAACTAATACCTTACAGCTAAAATATATCACTAATGGCTTAAAAGTAAGATTTATAACTATTGACTTACTACTAAGACTTATAGCTGGCAAGTAACTAATGCGGCTTTCCTTTTTAATTCTCATTCGTTTGTATTGCTATCATTATATTATCATACATCATATTTTTCTTTAACTGAAATTCAACTGCTTCAAAATTCTTCTCAATCTTTTCAATATTTTATATCTATTATTATTATTATTTTTTCAATTTAATTTTATTATTATAATTTTTTTTTTTAATTCTCTTATGCTTAGAAATATCTCGCTGTACAGTACGTCCTGTTACACCTTGCGTATGCAGCATTCGATATAGTCTGACATCGTTGCGTTTTAAACGAGGCTTTAAAGCACGTTTTTAATTTTATTTTAATTACACGAGTATGCTATTTTAAGATGTGTCCCAACCTTGTTTACCCGCCCCTGATCAGGCTTTTGAATAACCTTTTTTATTCCTTCCGGAAAAATAAAATCAAACGACCGATACGAGGTCCCTCCCCAAGTTATCCATTCCCGATCCCGCGCCGGCCGGGGAAGTCCGCCTCGTTCGAGAGAATTAATATTTACTCATTATAAATCACCCTCGATGGATTTTACCGTCGTCCTTTAAAATCGATGTTTATCTTCTTTTCATGTTCATGTGCGCGTTTAATGTACTTTTAAAATTACTATTTTAACAGCTGTCCCCTCTAAAATTCATAAGAATGGCTCCATTACCTACCTATTCGTTCAAATATATTTTTGACTCTCATTTTATTTCCCTGTTTTTTTTATTTTTTATTTATTGAAACGAGATTTTATCTAAAACAAGAATTTCAATCCAACTACACGACCTCCATGGCAGAGCGGTGAGCTCCTTGGCCATATGCCCGGAATTCGCGGGTTCAAATCTCGACCTGGGTAAATAAAGCATCATATCACATGTCGTTA
Source organism: Halesus radiatus (assembly GCA_022606495.2). Taxonomy (NCBI): domain Eukaryota; kingdom Metazoa; phylum Arthropoda; class Insecta; order Trichoptera; family Limnephilidae; genus Halesus; species Halesus radiatus. Next base: position 12,191 of record JAHDVE020007229.1, on the reverse strand, counting down.
CAAACAATATTTTTTTCCTTAAAATACTTTTGACAATATTTAGTGACTAGATCTGAATATCTATAGATACTTACTAACCCTCCTCTGCCCCTTCTCCTCTCCATAATTTCCTTTTGCCTCACTACATTCCCTAAAATGGAGATGCCAGTCTCACTTGCAGACAAGACATGTTTTTACCGAATCTTTTATTTTGCCTGGAATAGATAAAACGTATTTTTTTTTGCAATATAGAAATATATTTTGTTAATGTAATTTTTATAATATATATTTTTTACTATATTCACTTCGTTGAGATAGTTATAAGAGTAGGTATAACATATATGTATAAAAAGTCTGAGGTCTACCCAATCTTTCTTTCCAAGTCGTCCCCTGTTTGTATTCTGGACCACGCGACAGACCACCCCCCATCCCCCGGGGTCGTTCAGCACAATTTATCGGTTTGGCGGCTTTTTGGGTCGGCTGCGGTGTTTGCAGTCGCCTGGCTGTAGATACCCTCGCAGTCGCTTGTCCACTTCCCTACTTGCTTGACATTATCTCTATTTGACTTCACCATCCCCGAGGCCCGGGCGGGGTAAAAACTACCCTCAACAAAAAAGGGAAACTTCTTACCGATCAGTTTACAACCCCACTGAACCGTTGATAACTTGGATTGAAGTAATCTTGGATTTCCTATTTGTAATTCGCTGTTGTTTTCAATGCTGCTTGTTAGAGATTTATTTTCCCCGAAGAACGAAGCATTTTGTCTTACTTCTTTTTTTTTGTTGTAAAAAATGCTATTACGTTGTCCGCAAGCAAGAAATGTTGATCCCGGTAACATGTTTCCATGGGCTAGGTTGTAGCAAATTAACCAAGTGAATTTCAAATGTTTGCTCTCGGCAACATTCAGGAAGTCTTTAGATAATGTCCCTAATTAAATTCAACACACCTTTGGGACGTACCCGCCATACAGCTCTATTCCACACGCATAGTTACAAAACAAATGCAGCTGCAAATTCAACAATTAATCGTGTTCTTCATTCATTCAATAATGTTAACCCAAACAGTTCAAACATTGATATTTTTTTGGATTCACTGACCGCATTTAAAAGGAACATCTTGACAATAAGGAACTCCAGTCTAATTTTTATTTTATTTTTATCAATAATGACGTTCAAACTTAAATACCAGTAAATTTTATTTGTAAATTTAGTAAATAAGTCCAAAGTCATGGTATTTGAAAGATAGAGTACGAAAACAGTGTGCAATATAGTTGTGAATGATGAATACTTGGAGCAGGTCGATGAGTTTGTGTATTTTGTAAGTATGTTTACGAGAGATGGAAGGACTGATAGGGATATTGAAAGAAGGGTGAATGCAGGAAACTCCATTAACGGAGGACTGAACGCGGTTGGCGCTAACAAAAAGTTGTCCAAAGAAGCGAAGCTAGGAGTCCACAATGGGGTGCTGATACCAACCCTGATGTATGGCAGTGACGCATGGAACTGGCAGAGGAACGATGAAAGTAGACTGAATGCTGGAGAAATAAGATCTCTGAGACGAATGTGTGGTAAAACCATGAATGATCGTGTGAATAATGTTGAGATTCGTAAAGAATGCAAGGCTGATGTAAGCGTAGTGAGCAAGATTAAGAATGGGACGCTTAGATGGTTCGGGCATGTAGAGCGAATTAACGAAGAGAGGAGTGTAAGGAGAATATATGACGCGAATGTGAATGGAAGAAGAAGCCGGGGACGCCTGAGGAAGACATGGCACGATCAAGTGAATCAAATACTCGAGTCGGGCCATGTCAGAAGTCGGAATAACAGAAGAGAATGTATGAGGCGTTGTATGAATGTGAACGAAGCAAGAAGTGTATGCCAAGATCGAGTTGTTTGGCGGTCCGTCCTCTCTGCCTACCCCTGCGGGGAAACGGCGTGATGGTTAGTTAGTTAGTTAGTTAAATTTAGTTTTCATGGTTAAAGTTTCAATTTTTCAAAAGCCGCCAAAACGCTCTAAATCTATGGCCGGTCGGTTTTTATCAGTTTTGAGGTTAGAATGCTAAATGTCAAAACAAGTATGAGCTTAAAATTTAAAATTTTCCAAAACTAAATAAAATACATATTTAAAATACAAAACAAAATCAAAAAATATAAATTTTCATACTAATCCAGAAACAGAATGCTCACGTGACGTCAGATGTTCCAAATGCAATGATACCAACATAACACTCTGTTTTGATGAAGTGATTATTTATTGACTTTTAATTAACGATTTATGAATTCTACGTATAATTATATATAATGAAAGTTATATATTCAGAATCGGCGTTTGCTGATCTATATGAATATATATTTTTAAAGTCATTATATTTTTCACTGGAGTTCCTGATTATGTAAACTGCTCAATTCGCATACATTACTTGTATAATATCTAGATCACCACTACTCCCACCCACAATTATATTTACACATACACGCACACTTATACACTACACATGTCACCCGATAAATGCACGTATAAATCAGAAATTATAAGGAAACATATCATAGGTACCTACTTTGAAATTCTAATTTCTGTAAATTGTTTTTCACTATAACAAATGTGCTGTTTTGTTTCTATAATAAAATAAATAAAGAAGGCGAGAGAGCCACAGTTCTACTTGTGTAGGAGCAACACTTGCTTTTGGGCCTCACATTCTGACACGAGACTGAACGCAGGCGAGGCGAGCGCGTTTACTCTTGCACCTGGAACCACGTGTAGTCTCGCCGAGAGTGTATAGCAGATACAATAAACTAATGGTTTTTGTTGATCTACGATTATATTATGAATAACATATAATGCAATGTCCTTGGAAATTCATCGGCTTACTATATCGGCCAATAGATGGTATATACGTACTTATCGAAGTTTTAGAAATTCTGTGCAACACAAGCATTTTTTTTCTTTCAAATCGTGTGCCTCAAAGGGTTAAATACCGATTTCCTGTATTTTCCTTCCACTCTTTCAGCGAAGAATTATGTATGACGATTTTATGCACGCTCGAAGGTTTGAATAGCGGAATAATTAGCACGGAAAGGCGTGGATTATTGATTGGCTATTGGTCGAGTGTGTGCACTGGAAATTGGGATCGCAGAAAACACGACCAAACAATATGCATTCAATTGACACCAATTACTTACTAGCTGGACGACAAATTGTTATACAAGTGAATTGATATGGACTATTTTTTTCGTAATTCACTACGAGGAGTCAATACTGGAGTAATCATTTCTGTGTAAAAATACACGTATTTTATTGTGATGAATACAACTAACACAGCACTCGGTAGAGAGGATGAACCACCATACAACTCTGTCTTTGCATACACTCCTTGCTTCAATCACATTCATACACTATTATGTTATTCTGTTTTTTGACATTACGTCATCAAGTATTTGATTCACTGTGTATTGTGTCATATCTTCCTGGGGCGTCACCTATTCCCTTAATGTTGACCGGTAGTGGCCGTGTTGATAAATATTTCGGATTACCACCCAGGCGTTGTGGATTCAATTCCTTGGCTGGCTAAATCTTCCATCAGAACACAAGAAACATTTCCGCTTAGTATGGTGGTAATAAGAGTATTTAAATATTGTCGGGTTATTCGTACCCCGGGAATTCGTCATTTTTTTTTTTTTAAATAATAAGCATTCACCCTTTCTACATGTCTACGTTTAAATATCTAAGCTTCCCGTTCTTAATTTTTTTCAATACACTTTTATAGGCCAAACATTATTTTAAAATCTCCTCATTTGTAAAACTATTTACAATTTATTTTTTAATTTTAAAGAAAGACAAATATTTCCTGTTTACGAATAACCTGACAATATTTGAAAATCTCCTTCTACCATCGCATTAAGCGGAAGATGTTGCTTGTGTCGTAATGGAGGACTTAGCCAGCCGAGGAATTGAACTCACGACACCTGGGTGAGAGACAAACGCGATGCCAACTCAGTCGCTGACCGGTCTAATCATGGTACATGATTCACCAATTCACATGGTATTTCATTTCTACTGCTTCGTGGCTACTTCTATTCTCCTCTGTTAGTTCCATGTCGCTCTTCTATATATCAGGATTGATGTCAGAACTCCATCGTGGACTGTTACCCTCACTTCCCTGATAACTTTTTATAAGCAACTTCTGCATTCATATTTTTAACATTTGATTCCTACACACGAATTTACACATAAATAAAGCGTTTATTTTTCGTTGAAATTAACTCATTCTAAAGGATTTAGTATAATAAATCCGTTTACATTTACAAAAAAAATCTATTCTTGGTTGAAATGTGTGAAATGAAACTCTTATTTTGCCAATCATCTTCTAATAAATGTAATATTAATTGCAAAGAAGGAAATGTAGCAATTCTAAAATCAACGCAATGTGCGGTGTTTTTAATATTGTGTCCTCTTCGTGCAATATCGTATCTTCTCCTAAGATAAAGTATTTGAAAAAAAATGTACGTCGCCCTAGAGATGATTTTCACTGAAACGGCGCTATACAAATCGTCCAAATATTATTATTTTTATTAAACTAATCGTAGTTTTGTATCCGTCTCACAAAATTTCAATAAAAAATCCCCGATTCCGAGTAAATTGAGTCAAAGCAAGTCACTTCTCATCGGTGATGCTGTAGCCGCTCCCTTCTTGCATCATGGTATATTGTCATGAATCAGTAAGAAACGTAATCTTCCCCATTAGATCACGCGGACTGACTTCACCATGACCGCTCCATGACAGCATTCTGACTTCATAGACACATCAATTACACGGAGCGGACGAGCTGCGCTATTCTACAACCGGTATTTATTGCCAGAAATGGGTACGACTGGATTCAGTCATTGACTAGAACATATTAACTGTTTAGAATTTCGAAGAAATTACTTCTATCACTGAACAGATAATCCATAGAGCCATAGAAAAACGAATAGTGTGATGTTAACCGATTTTGAAAGAAAATTGATGGCGCCAATTCACGGCCTTTCAAGACCTTTCGTCCCCTAGGTCTAGACAGGTCGATGAAATATTATTGATTACCTTTTTATTTTATTTTATTTATTGTTTTTATTATAAAACATAGATATTACAATAATTCTAACACTAACTAAAACAAGAAGTCATCCAAAGCTGTCATATGCAGCTTGTCTTCAGGTTCTACTATTTAAAAAAATAATAAACAATGTTTTATCTAAAATCTTGTAGAAGTTTCGAAGGTATTAGGGTGCGGCTACTTCCTTTACCATGCTTTCCACTATTTCTCCCCGGATTAGCAGTTGTATAGATTTTGTATCAAATTCAAATAAAACATTTGGTTGGAATTATCACTGTTGGGCGAGTCCATTTGAAAAAATATAATGATGTAAAACACTTTCAAAGCACTTCTCGGTAGACATCGGAAAAACAAAAATGTGGGGCGTTAGCCCATACAAAACTACGCGTTTTTTTGATAAAACGCACTTTTTCCGCAGTTTATAAATTGAGTTAACGGTCGAATATGAAATCAGAATAAAATTCATGAAAGAATTTTGATATTTGAATATGTTTGATCAATTTTACCAGAAAGTAAGGGTATATTGAGCTTATTACAGCGCACAGACTCGTTCGTAATACACTTATATCGGTTTATCTCTTCATCGACTGGAACGTATGAGCTCCGATTTTCGACGAAACTGCTTCCATCAAAGCAAAAGTAACTAACCATCACGCCGTTTCCATTTGATTCACTTGATCCAATTTCCATTTGATCTGCCTCGAGCGTCCCCCCCCCCTTTTTTAAAATTCAAATTTACTAATGTTATTGTTAAGCTATGCAGTCATCTATTGTGAGAGCTATTTCGACGTTCAAAGCCATTAAACATTAATTAAACCCAATCATTTTTTTGAAATATCGTATATTCATTTTCGGGTTACGAATAACCCGACAATGTTAGAAAATCTCCTACTACCATCACAGTTAGCGGAAGATGTTGGTTGCGTTGTGATGGGAGGACTTAGCCAGCCGAGGAATTGATCTCACAACGGCTGGGTCAATTCTCCTTACACTCATAGTTTACCAACTTTAGAATTCCAACTTTAGAAAACAGATGGAAAATTAACGATTTAACCTTTTTACTAAAATTGTTAAATTGTAAATTCGATTGTTCTCCTGCATTTAATCAACCGGTACATACCCAAACGAACTACAAGACAGACATTAGCATTTTACATGTCTATATCCCGTTCCAACTATACTTTGAATTCCCCAATTCAACGCTTACACAGTCTTGGTAACAATCTACTTAAATGATGTGGATGTATTTGACAATAATCTAATCTTGGCAAATTTCAAAAGAAGGATGAACGAACGGTTTCTGCCTGGTTTATAAATTATTGTTAACTACAACTTTTACATTATTTACTATTTGTTATTAATATTAATATTGACTTTGTGGATATTGTACTATTTATTTATTTTTCTGTTTCTGTGTGTTTTTAACTTTGGTGCAGTTTTTTCATTTTTCTTTTTTTCAAGTGTAACTTAACTTTTGTCGTAGCTTTTCAAGTGCAACTCAACTTTTTTCAAGTGTAACTCAACTTTTGTCGTAGCCTTGAAAGTGCAACTTAACTTTTTTCAAGTGTAATTTATCTTTTGTGCATGTTTTCTATTTTTAATTTTTCTTGTGTGATATCTGTATGTAAAAAAAGCCCTCTGGTCGTTTAAATAATGAATAAAAATACACTCCTTTCTTTGCGCACTTGTTCTACATACTCAACCCATCATAGGTCCCCTTTCTTAATCTTAACTATTAGGTATGCACACATTAGCATAAAACGGAACGGCTGCGGTGCCTGTTTCATACGAAACTGAATTTTGGATTGGAGGCCAAAATACCCATCCAAACTGAATGATATTTTTTTTAAAATTAAAGGTTTAGTAAATATCTAGTACGGATGAGAAGTATTTTATTTATTTTTGTTTTACCTGATATTGATGATAAGTTTCCGATTCACAAAAAATTCTAATAACCAATATTAATGTGAAAAATAAATCAAATACTTCTCATCCGTACTAGATATTTACTAAACCTTTAATTTAAAAAAATATATCATTCAGTTTGGATGGGTATTTTGGCCTCCAATCCAAAATCCAGTTTTGTATGAAACAGGCACCGCAGCCGTTTCCTTAAGGATATCATTTCTACTGCATTCATTTTACTTTCATTCTTCCTCTATCAATTCCCACGTCTTACTGCCATACATCAGGTTTGGTATCAGCACTCCAATGTGGTTTATAACTGCCTTTATAAATTACTAATATTCCTAGGTTCAATCAGTTTCTGGTCGGTAGAACTTCGTCTTTCCTCGTGATTGAAGTACGCTCTAATGTCGTCACACATCATTAAATATGTTTAAATTCTGCTCTAATGCCCGATTTTAATGAGACTACTGTGGCGGTAAGATCGTTGATTGTCTGTGACTCAGCAGAGGTCACGGGTTCAAACCCCGGCAAGGTCTACAATTGAATGACAAATATATGACACTTAAAACATGTACTGACTAGCTCAGACCCGTGAAAAATCACTAGCTATTATAATTGTAGGAATTCTGTAGCTTAAAATTTTGCATGAACATTAAAAAATTTAATTAAATTAAAACATAATTTAAAAAAATATTGCGACTGAGAATCGAACCACGATCAACCGCTTGAAAGGCAACTATGCTGACTATGCCCCACCAACTGTTGTAAGAATGGCGGCATAAATTCGTTATATGTACTGAAAATACGAATGATGTATTTTTGAATTTTAAAATGTTACGTACATCACATCTGAAATTATATTGTTTATTATTAAAGTACTAGCTGATGTGTACCCGGCCTTGCTCGCGATTTTGGAATAAAGTTTTGAAGTTGTGAATTCTTGCTCGTCGTTTGGGTACCACTATTGATTTTACAGTGAAAGTAATGCCTTGGGACGACTATTACTACGAGGCGTATCCAGGAAGTAAGTGTATTTTATTTTAGACATGTTGGCTACACTTACGTGTAGCCTGACTCTTCCCCTCCGCAACGAGACTGGTTCAAGGTCAGTACGTTGAGAAGTGAAACACTTTTCGTGAAAAAATGTCAATCCAATCTCCCGCCAAGTGCGAAATACGCGGCCTCATCCGTTATCTCGTTTGGAAGGGAAAACCTCCGGTTGAGGTTTATAATGAGGTGAAAGCTGCATATGGTGATAAAGCTATGAATCGTACAAGTGTGTACAAGTGGTATTGCGAGTTTAAAAACGGTCGTACGTCTGTGCATGATGATCAGAGGAGCGGAAGACCTTCAATTGTGACTGACGAAATTGTGGAAAAAATAAAAAAAAACGCTCCGTGACGATCGCAGATTGACTGTGGATGAACTTTCTGCGATGTTTCCGCAAATCTCAAAATCTGTACTACACGAAACCATCACAGAAACCCTCGGATATCGGAAACTGTCCGCGAGGTGGGTCCCAAAACAGCTGACAGACCAACACAATTTGAATCGAGTGGAAGCCGGACAAGAGTTTTTGAGGCGCTGCAAACTCCATGGAGATGAATTTCTCCACTCCATCGTTACTGCAGATGAAACTTGGGTTGCACACTATATGCCTGAAACCAAAAGGCAGTCTCAACAGTGGCGTCACACCTCTTCACCCTCCGCCAAAAAGTTCAAAACCACAATTTCAGCCAAGAAAATCATGGCATCCGTGTTTTGGGACTGTCAAGGTATAATTTTGATTGAATATCTGCCTCAAGGGGAGACCATCAACTCTGCAAGATACTATGAGACCTTAAAAAAGTTGCGGAAGGCGATTCAAAACAAGAGGAGAGGCATGCTGACAAAGGGAGTCAGCCTGTTGCACGACAATGTCAGACCACACACGGCCAACTCAACGAAGGAACTGCTTGCCTCGTTTAAATGGGATGTCCTGAACCACCCCGCGCATTCCCCTGACCTAGCACCTTCAGATTATTATCTCTTTACCTCCCTGAAGCTGCACATGGGTGAAAAAAGGTTTTCAACCGACGAGGAGGTAAAGGAGGAGGTGGAGAAGTGGACGAAGGGGTTGGCGGGAAACTACTTCGAGGAAGGCATCAAAAAGTTGATATCCCGCTTCACCACCTGCATTGAGAGGAATGGCGACTATGTCGAAAAATAGCTTACATATGTACTACAGTAACCATGTAATTTTTTTGTTTCAATACAAAAATTTGTAACCTACAAAAATTCAGTACACTTACTTTCTGGATATGCCTCATTAAAAATCCAAAAAAAAAAAGTAGGAGATTTTACATTTCAAATATTTTTTTATAGGTCCGATACATAATTTTTTTTTAGGCTTATAAATTGATTTATGAAAAAAAGATCGGTTACTGCAAAGGCCAAGATGTGTCCTACTCGCAGTATTTGATTAAAGCAATTATAATTTTTCTAGGCAATCAAATTTTTAAAACCAAAAGTGGATGATTTTTGGATGATTTCGCATTACTTCACATTATATCGCCTTAAATAAAGTAACATTAATTTAAAAAATATATATGTATTGTTTGTTATTTAATCATTTTAGCAAATTATAGTCATCCAGCCGGAAGCAGGCGTCGGTAGCCATTAACATATTAATATTACCATCCCGTGTTTGTATTACTACAGTTGAGTATCGATTCTGTGTAGATTAATTGTAAAGCCGCGCCACTAAACAAAATTTACTTGCGCACGCCGGGATTCGAACCCGCGATCTTCGGATTCGTAGTCAAAAGCCTTAACCCTCTACCACGGAGGCCGTCGAATTGAATCGTACGACAATATTGAGCTAGTACCGTGACTCCTGCTCTTAACAAAATGAGTCATGGCCCATCGCTACGACAGAGTAGAAGCTGATAATAGATAATGCTTGCCAATGTTTTATTTTAGTCTTCGGCATTTTTCAGAATTGCCACTTGGGTAAATGTTGGTTCTCGTTTAGTCACGTTGGGAAGTTACTGTCGTCGATTTTACTTGCACAAGTGTTCATTTCATGCTGCGATGATGTCAAGTGTTAAACACAATGAATTTCTGGTCTTGCTCAATCAATACGATATTTTTAATAGTCGCATTGCACCCAGGCGCAAAATGTAGGTCATTATTTACTCCTTGCACCTGAAAATGTGTCGCTTTAATGGTTCTACGATAAATCGACACACGTATGAATAGGCACACTTTTTAAAAGTGATGTAAAGTCATCAAAAGTACGACAACAAAAAAACTAGGCCGAAAACCTGATCTAACGTAACCTAAATAATTTTTTACTTAAAAAACCATTTTAATATTTTTTGTGTAAATACAGCACAACGAAAGTCCCAACTGCTCACTACTGTTCGGAGCCAGTGGGATTATGGTATTTCCAATTGGGGTACGTTCTGAAGCTGAAGGGAAAAATCCGGAGAAGAGAAAGGTTGTGTATCTGGCTGTTTAGATCTGGTCACCAAACGTGGCTAATGTCATTTCATTGAATGTTGGTCCTTCACCAGGGCGATAATGAGAGTATCTGCCAACGCCATTTATGTTTTTGGCGTATTTTTTCATTGTGCGACAGATTACAGTACAAGTTTTCTTATTTTAATATTCTCAACATTTGGGAGGATTGGTATACAGAAAAGTTTTAAGGTTATATAAAGAGTAATTAAATACATCTACTGTTTTAGAAATTTCATTCAATCTCACCATTCCTTTCGTCATGCTATGCTGTGCTAGAATATCTGTTCTGCTCTGTGTTGTCGTGGCGACGACTACGGCTGAAGTTTTCACGCACACATATAAGCCATAGCATTCCAAGAGGAATGCGGTACCAATAAAGTTATGCACTACAGTAAAACTAAGTATTGGAAGATATCTTCTTCTTCTATTAGTTTTGTTACGAGCATGATGAAATTTTACACACTTGACTTTCGAAACAAGAGGAAGGTGTCTGTCGAAAAACCACCCCTTAAATTTCGCACGAGTTTAAAACATGAGGAAAACTACTAGGTAGGGGTAGGGGTAGAGGCAGGGGTCGCAAACCTCAAAACTTTCCCCTAAATCATTCATAGTCCCGGGCAACGCCGGGTATTTGCAGAATGTTAGTACTTCTCGATGAAATTTTGCACACATGACGTTCAAGGTGAGAGGAAAATTATTGAGTGGGGGTAGGGGTAGGGGTAACACATCACAACCTAAAATTTTCACTCTAAACCATTTATAACCCCGGGCAACACTGGGTAGTTCAGCTAGTCATAAATAATCGGATTCACTCATTATCATAGATAGAGATGGTATCCTAAAATATGATTTGGCTCTCCATTTATTCGAGCATCAAAGAGGTTTCACTTTCATGGTGATATTTTTAGATTGCCTCACGGAATTATTTTCGAGAAAAACAACAGCGCCCCGATTTTGCTAATGACGGTCATACGCTACACACGTTAAGAAAACTATTGAGGTGTCAGCGCTAAAACGGCTTGAAAAATTAACGCTAACGGCGAACATTTGCTTTTTAGTGGCATTAACCTATAGTTTGTTGAGGTATCATTAGAAAAAAAAAAAAAAATATATATATATATATATATTGTTTTTGTGTTTAATTCGTAGAACACTCCATTTATTTATTTTTTAAATTTAAGGTAAATCAAATTTAATAATGTTATTATTAAGTTCTACAAGTATTCTTTATTATTGTGACAGCTGTTTCGGCGTTGCAGTTCGAAAAAAGCTATCATAATATTAAAAAAAATAAAAAAATAAAAATACTTACAGAACTTAATAATAACGTTATTAAATTTGATTTACATTAAATATTAAAAAAAAAATATAGTAAAATGAACATATCCAACAAACAAATATAATGTAAAGTACCCATGACATTCTCAACACAGCGCCCTTGTGGTAGGTTTTAAAAATAAACAACACATTAAAAATTAATTTATTAATTATATTTTCATATGAAGCGGTAACTTGGTGATGTGACATTATAATTTAAAAAATAAAACAACAATTTTGTTTACATCACTTTTATTTGTTACATGCTTTTGCCGACCGGGTTTCGCTACTACCGTAGCTTCTTCAGGACAGTATACTACTAAACTATGAACTAAGATACACAAGACGGAATTTTTACAAAAACAAAAAAAATAGTATTATGAAACGGGAGATT